>JAEMWC010000461.1:317500-340000 GCA_016490735.1 Pachyseris speciosa
TTATGTAGCGATTAAAAAAAGAAAAGCTGAAGGCCATATATATACTTACCCAGGCCAAGCCTAGAATCGGAGCTGCACACTCTCACAGAGCAACTTCGCATGGCTTTATTTGGGCCAGTTAAATTTGTGTCAAAAACAATTGAGCTGCAGCAGGGAAAACGAAGAGTTTTCGATAGCAAACGTTTGCAAAAGGAGACAGACATTCTTGAGTCCTAACTACTTTCAGATGAAAGCGTAAAGGAATTCAAAGCAGATATAAAAAAAACACTACTAGCGTACAAAGTACGATGCAAGTGTTTGCTCGAAGAATGAGAAGGTGGAGAAATTAAAAAAGACTAGCTAGTAATAAAAATAGCTTGTACAGATTAAGCTACAAAAATCGGTATTTATTTTGACATAAATGCCCCTAGAAAAGAAAACGAAGGGTACAAACTGATCGTTTACAGCAGTCAACAGGAATTGACCGCAGCTCAGAAACAACAGAACAAACATATTACAAGAAAACAAAGCACAATACAAATAATACTTCTTCGAAGATTCTTGGAGAAGGTGGAGAAATTAGACAAGTAACAAAAAATTGCTTAGCAATTTTGACATAAATGTCCGTAGAAAAGACAAAAAAGAGGTCCGCACCTGATCTTTTAGAGCAGTGAACTGGAATCACTGAGGCAGCAATCACTCAAAACACGACAGAGTTGAATAATAGCACCACAAAATCTTTTGTTGGCTGACACAAAACACTAAAGTGTTTTGATAGTTTTACTGTTACTTCCCATGTCTTCCGAAGAACCTTCTTCAATTAATGATTCTCAGTGGCAAAACATCATCCAGTTAACGAAGTGCTTGCCAAACCACACGACCATTGTTTTTTGCAGACCCGTCCACTATAAAATTTATCAAAGCCAGCCAGCCAGTCAACCCATGTCACTGTTTTTAACATCCAAACGCTGATTCTTACCAGTTCAAACAAATTAAGACGACATGTCTATAGACGGCGAAACTTAATTGTTGTTTACAGGCCGCTTTCGACGAAGATCTCTAAAAAATTTTTCAAATGACTAAAGCGCGCTGGTTTTTGGCATTTTTGACAGCATTTTGACAACTTTATGTCAGATTTTGAGACGTGCACATGCATTTGATCGGCTTTTTTTTTTTACTCGAGCTTGAGTTTCCGCCTTTAATCCTTAATTTTACGAGGACTCATTGGGATTACGTGTTAATAAGATAAGGGCAAAGGTTTCTTAACACTGTTGAGGCACAGTCAGCCAAGCCGAGTAAAAACACTCGTTCGCTTGCAAAGACAACAACGTAACAAAACAAACAAACAGTTCAACTACTTCTTTGCGTCCAAAACGAGTACAGATGATTGTTATCTATATCCATTCGAGAAAAAATACAAGTTTCATTCCTGAACAAAAGTAACAACGATTAAACCAAATGTTAAGCTTCTATTTATTTAATTTACCTCACTGTTCTGTGTTGTAGAGGTTTCTACCACTTCAAAATACATACAAGCATCTGCACAAATAGCAAACGGTTTGTCCAAAGAAAGAGCTTCTTCCACAGAGTTTGAGCCACTCGTTCCTCCCATTAATATCGGTGAACTGTTAAGTGACCTTTCTTGGTGAGATGCAAGATGCAGAGGTAAAGTGAAAGCCCTTGAAGTGTTGAATTATACTGTTTTCAACCGCACAATCGATCCAAGTTTGAAGCTTTTCTTGAGAAAAATATTTCGCTTTTACTTTAATCACTTGAAAATTCACCTTCCGGAGTATCTTTTGACAAACTTCATTTTTTTACTTTTTACGCGAATTTAAAGACAAACTTCCAGCGAAGAAGATGAAGTTGTTTTGCTTAAATTGAAGAAACAAACTGAATGCAAGATTGCGAGCTGCAGAAGGTGCGCAAAAAATTGAGTCTCGTTTTGGTTTGGGTGTCCCACACCTGGCTTGAGCCTGCGATCCAATCGAAAGCAAGTACCTGGTCAGCGGTCAACTTCAAAAAAAGCAGCTGACCTCGATGAGGTCTTAACTCACGGGAGGACCTTATTAAGTTGAGCTTAATTCTTAAAGACAGCCTTGAAGCTGACTTGAATAACTTTATTAGAGTTTGTTCATACAGAGCAGACAATGTATGATGAGTACACAGCTATAAACAACACCGCGATGGAGTGTCTCGCAGACCTTAAAGCAAATATTAAGGACTTAGAATTCGAGCGCGCTGAACTGCTATCGCAAAGATCGTTCCAATCCAAAATATCCTACTCTAATAAGTCTAACTGCACCAGCTCAACAACATCCTTTAAGCTTGTCGCTATTGAAGTCACGAAGCTAGAACAAAGAATGATTGGACTCCAGAAACAGCAGGAAATTGAGGCGGCAGGAAATTGAGGCGCCAGGATTAATTACAACGGATAAGTGAAAAGGAAAGGCTAAAAGAAGAGCTATTAACGGCTAAACCCGCCAAAAAATCCTCCAGGAAGGTTTCAATTCGTGTGATAAAGAAGTCGCTGCTCAATCGCCTTGGCAACTCCCTGCTTATAGTGAAACCGCTGACCCTTCAGTCCCTCTGTCACCTGAGATTCACAATGAATCCGCTGTACAGCTCGAGAATAAGGCACGCCTTCCCACTAGCAAAGCCACTTTGCAACCAGAAGACTATTTATCCTCAGCACACAAGGAAATCTTGACAGCCAAAAAATGATTTGCCATTAAGAACAAACAGAGTGTCCTTTCCTACACACTTAGACGTAGAAACGCCAACCATAAGCCAACCGGACGTACCAAGAGTGCAGGCAACAGCCTATCAAAACCCAGATTCCCACTTAGTCGTCAGCAGCGAACCATTCCTGCCGAAAATCACAACCTCATCTAGCTCGACAACACAAATGAACACTGGTTCTGCCCTTAGTTCTACTTATGTGCCCAGTGCACAAGAAATATCACCATCGCATGTACAGTCAAACACCATCTGCAATCCCTTATTCCAACAAATGCAGAAGGAGAGCTCCAATATCCAAAGAAACCAAGTTAAAATGCTGAGAAAAATGACCCTTCCGATCCTCAAGCCTCCAATATTCAACGGTAACATCTTGGACTACCCTAAGTGGGAAACCGCCTTTGGCGCGCTAATAGACAAAGAGGCTGGCCCGTATGCCACACCAAGGAAGGCTACAAGAATATGTTGATTTTCTTGTGATGAAGAGAAACCATGAGAACAGTTAAGTACTTAAACAAGCTTGACAGCTTCTCGGCAATGCGAGAAATCGCAGCACGCCTTCCTTCGCACTATGTCAACAAGTGGGGACAAAGCGCCAAGAAGGTGGAGCAAGAGAAGGGAATATATATATTCGAAGATCTTGTTGAATTCGCCCAGGAGGCCTCGGCAGATGCAAATCACCCTGTGTTTTCATTTGATGCCCTCAGCTCCATAAGAAGGGACTAGAAAAAGACAAGAGTCAGAAGCCAAGTACAAGGCAGATCCACTAAGACCTGGATAGAAGACGAGCCCGAGGTGTAGCCCTCTCAACCAATAGCAACAAAGCAAGGAAACCAAACACGAGTCAGAGTGCGCCAGAAGAGAAAAAATGCGCATTGTGCACTGGATCGCATGACCTTGAAAGGTGCAAAGAGTTCCTCCAAAAAACAGTAGATGAGAGAGAGCATGTATCCAAACAAAGGGGTTTATGCTACTCATGTCTTTGGTGAGGACACAGAGTCAGAAAGTGTCAGAGAGGCCAATGCGACATCTGTAAGAAAACGCATGCGACTCTACTGCACTGACCTTACACGCAAGAGAAAAGGGAAAGCGAGACAAGGGATCAAGCGACCAGTAACTGCATGAGTGTGTGCCTGACAAGTGAATGCAATGGAACGACTACCTCCATGATACTTCCCGTCTGGCTGTATCACCTGCTGTGCAGGTATACGCCGTCTTGGATGACCACAGTAACACATGCTTGATAACCTAAGAAACGCGCAAGAGTCTAGGCCTGGAGGGTCACAAAATACCTGGAACTAGGAACCATGAACTCTGTAGAGACTGTAAGCACCCAAAGGCTGGAAGGCCTAGTTATTTCAAGTTACGACAAAAGTGAGGACATAGAGCTTCCGAAGACCTACTCAAGAGATCAAATCCCATCTCGCCGAGAACAGATTCCTTGCCCTGAGACTGTACTTAAGAACAAACATCTCGCTTCTATCGCGGATGACATTACCCCATATCAAGAAAGTCTTAAGGTGGGACTCCTTATCGGAAACAACTGTGTCCGTGCTATAAAGCTGCGAAGTCTTGTTCCAGGGAAACCTTCAGAGCCATATGCAATAAGAACTGCCTTGGGTTGGGGAGTGATTGGTACCCCAGGTGGTGGTGATGACAGTGATGATGATAATGCAACGCCACATGCAAACTGTCACAGGATAGCCACAAGAAAGGTTACTAATTGTCACTTTCGTTTCACGTTATATTTTTGGTTCGTTTGTGTGACTGCTACTCATTAACGATTTGTTTGTTTTCAAGTTTTACTATTCATGCTGTGATTTCTTTGTATCAAGTTTCATTATGCAACCTTTGACATCGATGTAATGAAACACCATGTATTTCGATCAGTTTGGAGTTGCGCCATCTACGTTTCTTCTATCGCTACCCTCTTAGGAGCAAGGTCAAAGTAAGTTTTGCTTTTATTTTTCTTTTAGTTGTGATTATCATATTTTCAAGATTTATGTTCCATCAGTATCCTCGATTCATGTTTTGTATCTTAGCTAGTATTAGTTTACATAAGCCTTTTGTATCGTTTACTTTCAGTTCGAACCACATAACCACGCAACTATACAATCACAAGCTCAATTGTAACTTCTCAAGTTCATCTTTTCTATAGTCCTGATTCCCATTGTTGATTCTCGCTTCTTTCAAATTATTAAACGTTATCGATTGATTTACTGGAACTTGGTCCCAATGTGCGTTCGAATGTTTCAAGCTCCGTTAGTCTGCACGTGGCTTCACTGGAAAGTCACATCAGTTCGAATTTGATGCAAAGTCTCGCGTTATTCATCATTTATCGTTGGATTTTCTACCTTTCCGAAGAATTTGGCTACGCTAGCTAATGTAACAGTTGAAACACGTGTTGTCCACTTCAAGTTATGCAATAAGCTGTCACGTACACACGCGTGGAAATCCTACACCGGTTATGGCCAACAAAGGAAGCGGAGAAAACACAGACAGTGAACATGAATCACCTCCGACTATTTCTAGAGTCAGGCTAGAAAATATTACTCTTGACTGGGATGGAATCCGATCTGAAAAACTCCTACAGCTCAAAAGGAGCAGAAGTTCTAAGAAGGGAATTCTTACTAGGATCCAAAGCTAAATAAAAGGGTTGATGCTGAATTCTAGAAACTACGATCTAGTGAAGGACAGAATCGAAGAATTCAAACAATTCTTACAAGAGTTTAAGGAAGCCCACGCCGCTTATCATTCTCGACTTAGTGACGAAAACGAAATTAAAAAGTCGAATGAATATTATGACACTGCAGTTCTCTTAGGAACGGATTTGGCACGTGATGTCGGTAATTGGATCTCCTCAACAGCTGTTGAAACAAGATTACTACGGTCTCAAGAAGATTTACATCCGGGGGATTCAATTAGTAACACCGGTTCTCGTGCCAGTTCAAAGTCATCTCATCGCTCGAGGAAAAGTTCGTCGATTGTTTCCTGCGCAAGTTCTCGCGCGAGTTCAATTTCAGCCACTAAGACGAAGGTCGCCGCTAAACGAGCCGTTTTACAAGCCAAAGCCACCAGACCTCCAAAAGGAAGAGCTAAGCATTCAGCAACGAAGAAGAGCTTTGGAATTCCAAACAGAGATCGGAAAAGCACAAGCTGAGGAGTTGGTCTACGTAGAAGCAGAGGCAGATCTCGTGGCAACTCCTAGATCTTTAGTCCCAGCTGCAAACTGGCCTACATACTCCCAGAGCGCAGTAAATGATTGCTCATCGGAATCCCGACCGCCAAACAACGAGCCGACATTGGAGAAGAGCGATAAAGAGCCCCAGAATTTCACTGAAGTTCCCAAAGTTGACAAACTTCTCAATTCTAATGCTGACAGCTGGCCATGCGATGACCCGAAGCCAATAGTTAAGCCTTCTTCTCTGCCCACTGTTAAAGAAGAACCTGCCAAAGAGGATCGTTGCCCACCTGATACGTTTCTCGAAAGGTTGTTAGCCACTCAAAGCCAACAGAATGTCGTGATGCAACAATTACTTCAGCGACAACAAGAGAGCACACTTGCCCTGACACTCCCTCAACCAGAGGTACCTACTTTCAGCGGAGACCCTATCGAGTACTGGGGATTCATACAAGCCTTCCAAATCGTAATCGAAAGCAAAACCACCAGTGATAGCGCAAGATTATACTTCCTGATACAATATACATCTGGAGAAGTACAAGAGTTAGTATCCAGCTGTCTGTCTATGAAACCCGAGGAAGGATATCAGGAAGCTAGAACTCTACTTAAGAAACGATAAAGTCAAAGCTACCGCATTGCTACTGCCTACGTTAACAAGTTAACAAAGGGACCAGCCATTAAAGCAGAGGATAGCTCCGCACTTTGGCATTTCTCAATTTTGCTCGCTGCCTGCAAGAATACACTGAAGGAAATCGGCTATCTTAGCAAAGTGGAGAATCCTGATACCCTAAAAATGATCGTTAACAGGCTGCCGTATGGATTGAAACTGAAGCGGAAGAACGGGAAATCACTATAGAAGATATAGATGGTTTCATCAGCTCAAAGGCTCGAGCCACCACACATGCCATCTTTGGAAATGTTACCAGGGACAACCCAGTACCTCCCGGAGGACTGAAGTTCAGAAACAAGCCACCCCTTAAGGTGTCCAACTTTGCCATCAATGCGGTCTCACAGCATGAAACCCGCACGCCAGCTAATGGTAACAACCAAAAATGCCCTCTCTGTAATGCCCGACATTGGCTGTCCCAGTGCAAGGAGTTCAGGAAGAAGTACTTGAAAGATAGATTTAATTTCATCTGCTCCAAGAACATTTGCGATAACTGCCTTGTGCCTGGCCACTTCTCCAACTCTTGTCCGAAAGAAAGCTTCTGTTGCGTAACTGGTTGCAACGTTCACACCAAACACTCCTCCTTCCTGCACCCAAAGATTAACGGACCAGCTGCTGATATCACTCCCAGAGCCAGAGGAGCCAGTGCTACAGGGGCTACACAGCAAGTGGACAATCAGAGAGTTTACAATGGCTTTGTTGATGGAAGAAATGAAGCTGTAAGTCTGCACAGTGGACAAAATCAAGCATCCGCAACCGGTCTCACCATATTGCCAGCTAAAGTGAAAGCAAAAGGCTCTGATCAGATGATCCAAACTTATGCATTCCTGGACAATGGCTCTAACGCATCATTCTGTTCAGAGAAGCTAGCAAACCAACTGAACTTGTCGGGAAAGAGGACCATGTTGTCATTAACAACTATGGAAAGGGAGAACAGCAAAACCGATTGTTGTGTTGTTAGTTTAGAAGTACTGGACTTGGACGAGGAGAATCTCTTCGAGCTCCCAGTCATGTTCACAAGACCAAGCCTGCCCATTACTACCAAAAGGCCTGCAAATAAGCAGGATGTCGAAAGGTGGCAATATCTCTCCGAAGTGAAGATTCCCAATATAGATGCAGATGTTAGCTTGCTCATTGGCAGCGACGCTCCAGAAATCCTCGAGCCTAAGCAGGTTATTCCAAGTCAGAATGGAGGACCTTATGCTTCAATAACTACCCTCGGTTCGGTGGTTAATGGTCCACTAGGCAAGGTTACGAATGCTAACACTCGCACTGCCAACTTCATAAAGGCTGACCTGCGGCTAAATGAACAGTGCCAGAGTTACTGCGACATGGAATTCAACGACTCAGTGTACAGTGAAGCTAGATCAATGTCGGCTAATGACAACCACACCATGAGGTTAATGAGCGACTCTATCAAACTAGAGAATGGCCACTATCAGCTTGCCCTACCCTGGAGAAACGACCCTCCTTGTTTGGAGAACAATAGGTCAGTGGTTGAGCATCGCCTCAAGCTGCTAAAACGACGCCTATCAAGAGACCCAGAGCTGAAGCCCAAGTATAAAGATTGCATGGAAGACCTTGTGAAAAGGGGATACGCAACGAAAGCTCAGGCAGCCGAAGTGCAAGGCAAGACATGGTATCTCCCCCACCACGCTGTCCAACATCCAGCAAAACCTGGAAAAGTATGTGTTGTGTTTGACTGTTCCGCCAAGTACCATGGCAAGTCCCTCAATGACAAACTCTTACATACAGGGGCCGGATCTTACAAATTCCCTCGTTGGAGTATTGACAAGATTTCGCCAGGATCCGGTAGCATTTATGTCAGACGTGGAAGCTATGTTCCATCAGGTTTGTGTAAACCCCAAAGATCGCAGTGCTTTACGGTTCCTCTGGTGGCCCGATGGAAATCTGGATCTAGAGCCAGAAGAGTTCATGATGACTGTCCATCTATTTGGAGCTGTGCCAACTTTGCCTTAAGGAAGACCACAGCAGATAATGAAGCAGATTTCAGCAATGAGGCTGTAAGAACGGTCTACGTGGATGATTGCTTAAAATCAGTTGACTCAGAGGAGAACGCTATCCATCTATCGAGCGAGCTATCGCAACTCTTGAAATGAGGAGGTTTCCGGCTAACCAAGTGGCTGTCAAACTAGCGCAAGGTCGTTGAATCTGTCCCTGAGATAATGAAGCAGATTTCAGCAATGAGGCTGTAAGAACGGTCGACCGAAACTTCTACGTGGATGATTGCTTAAAATCAGTTGACTCAGAGGAGAACGCTATCCTTCTATTGAGCGAGCTATCGCAACTCTTGAAACGAGGAGGTTTCCGGCTAACCAAGTGGCTGTCAAACAAGCGCAAGGTTGTTGAATCTGTCCCTGAGTCAGATCGAGCAGCATTCGTCAGAGATCTGGACTTCGACCACACCCTTGTGGAGAGAGCCCTTGGGGTACAGTGGCACGTGACTGCAGGAAGCCACTTGATTGGGACGACTTAATCCCTAAAGAGGATCTAATACATTGGATGAGTTGGTTGGAGGAGCTGCCTAGACTCGATCAATTCTCTATCGACAAGTGCTTCAAGCCTCCAAATTTTGGTGATATCATTTCCTGCCAATGGCGGTATGTTGGAACGAAGATGAACCCCGCTGACGACGCCTCAAGTGGTTGATCAGCTGAAGCTATCATTGCAAGTAACCGCTGGACAAAGGGTCCAGAATTCCTTTGGCTGTCTGAAGAAAAGTGGCCCCAGATGCTCGCTGCAATTGAAGAAGAAATCAAACAGAAACCTTTGGAAGAAGTCGCTACCATGTTAGCAATCAGGAGCTGTCCTCCAGATTACGATGTTGTGGAAGTTTTCAAGAGATTTTTGTCCTGTTACTCGTTAAAGAGGTTTGTGGCGTGGATACTTCGATACAGAAATCGGCTCCGAATTGCTGTCACCAAAAGAAAAAAAGAAGACCTGCTACAGTCCTACCATGATCAGAAGATTGATCCCTTGAAGGTCCACGAGCTAAAGGAAGCCGAGAGGGAAATCATCAAGGTCATCCAAGGTTGCTGCTTCCGCGACGAGTTGCTGTCTTTACAGAGCACTGCTGCGGAGACCACAAACACCTCAAAGGTAAAGAGCGTGAAGAAGTCAAGCCACAAATGTCAATTGGACCCAGTCCTTTGGCGAGGTGTCGTATGTGTAGGAGGTCGCCTACAATGTTCACCGATCAGCGAAGATGCTAAACATCCAGCCATAATACCAAAGCAACATCACGTCTCCGACCTTATCATTCGTCATTATCATCTACTCTGTGGTCACTCTGGTCTTGAACATACGCTGTCAATGATAAGAGAGAGATATTGGATTGTCCAAGCTAGTCTCCCTACGCCGAGTTCTGAACAGATGCTTCCATTGTAAGAAGACACAGGCATCTGTGGGACAACAGAAGATGGCTAATTTGCCCGAGGACAGAGTTTGCCCTTCGGAACCTCCTTTCAGCCATGTTGGAGTCGATTGCTTGGCCCCCTGTTGGTGCGTCGTGGCAGGAGTACAGTAAAGAGATATGGTGTACTATTTACCTGCCTGGCAGTTCGTGCAATTCACATCGAAGTTGCCCATACCCTAGACACCGATTCTTTCATCCATGCTTTAAGGCGTTTTATCGCGAGAAGAGGCCAACCTCAACACAAACGATCTGACAACGGCAGTAATTTTGTCAGAGGTGAGAGAGAACTGCGAGAAGCCATCCAAGATTAGAATCAAGAGAAGATTTATGAGTTCCTCCTAGCTAAGAACGTCGAGTGGGTCTTTAACCCTCCACCTGGTTCACATCACGGTGGCAACTGGGAAAGGTGTATCCGGACAACCCATAAGGTGATGAAAGCACTTCTGCAAGATCAACCGCAGGACGACGAAGGGCTGCTCACCTTGCTATGTGAAGTGGAATCCATCATCAATGGACGTCCGTTAACCAAGGTCTCAGATGATCCTAGGGATCCAGAGGCTCTTACACCCAATCACCTGCTACTCCTGCGGTCAGGTCCCACATTGCCACCGGGAGCATTTGTCAAAGACGACAGTTTCTCTCGCCGCAGATGGCGTCATGTACAGTATCTGGCGTCGCTGGAATAGCCCTACAAGAAAGATGGAAGTGGAACAAAGCAAGTCGATCAGTTTGGAGTTGCGCCATCTACGTGCGCGCTATTTACGACGCTATTTTTTTTACTTTTATCGCTATCGGTTTGTTTCTTCTATCACTACCCTCTTAGGAGCAAGGTCAAAGTAAGTTTTGTTATTATTTTTCTTTTAGTCGTGATTATCATATTTTCAAGATTTATGTTCCATCAGTATCCTCGATTCATGTTTTGTATCTTAGCTAGTATTAGTTTACATAAGCCTTTTGTATCGTTTGCTTTCAGTTCGAACCACATAACCACGCAACTATACAATCACAAGCTCAATTGTAACTTCTCAAGTTCATCTTTTCTATCGTCCTGATTCCCATTGTTGATTCTCGCTTCTTTCTAATTATTAAACACCATCAATTGATTTACTGGAACTTGGTCTCACTGTGCGTTCGAATGTTTCAAGCTCCATTAGTCTGCACGTGGCTTCACTGGAAAGTCACACTAATGACAGTCAATCGCCCACCCGATTCGTGACCCCGGAGACATATCAGGAAGTTATGACACCGCACGCTATCCTACGCATGTTCGAGCGGGATTTCTCAGAAAGGCATGTGCATGACAACAGAGAGATGTCCCAAGAAGACAAGAGATTTATCAAGATAACAACTAGCGGTATCCACAAGACAGATGACAGTCATTACGAGATGCCGCTTCCATTCCGTGACCAAGGATCGACATGCCATGTAACAGGAAGCTAGCTGAGAAACGGCTGGAACAGCTCAAGAAGCACTTTTCGAAAGATCCAAGGTATAAGAAAGATTACATAGGCTTCGTAGAGAAGATGCTGGAAGAGGGTCATGCTGAGTAGGCTCCATCAGAATACAACAGGGCGTGGTATATCCCTCATCATGGGGTCTACCACCCCAAGAAACTGGAGAAAATACGAGTAGTTTTTGATTGCTCGGCTGAATTTCAAGGCCACTCCCTTAACCGTCACCTTCTGCAAGGACCAGATTTGACGAATTCCTTAGTTATAGTACTGTGCCGTTTCTAACAAAACAAGGTAGTGGTTGCATGTGATATCGAAGGGATGTTCAACCAGGTGTGCATAAACGAAGAACATTGCGACTACCTCCGATTTCTATGGTGGGAAAGGGGTGATACCACGAAGGAACCTGAGGAGTATCGAATGCGAGTGCACCTGTTTGGAGCAACATCATCTCCAGGCTGTGAGAACTTGGCCCTTTGACAAACCGCTCAAGATGGTGAGAGCATTCACGGAGCTGAGGTAGCTACTTTCGTCAAGGAGAACTTTTATGTCAATGATGGCCTCGTATCGACAGCCACGGTCAAGAGTGCTATCTCTCTAGTGAAGAAGGGAACAGAGTTGTGCAAGAGTGGAGGATTTCATTTGCATAAGTTCACTTCTAATGAAAGAGAAGTTATCAAGTCGATTGCAGAAGAAGACCAAGCAAAGAACATCAGGAACCTTGACCCGATGCGCTACCGCCCAAACAAGTCCTGGGTGTGGAATGGTGCATAGAAAGCAACACCTTTCAATTCCAAATCGCACTAAAGGACAGACCGTCCTGTCCTCTGTAAGCTCGATCTATGACCCACTAGGATTCGCCGCACCTTTCTTACTCTGCGGTAAGAGGATTCTACAGCAACTATGTAAGTAAGCTATTGGCTGGGATGATCTGATTCCAGAAACAATGCAAGCCCAGTGGCAAAGATGGGTAAGGGAGTTACCCCTCCTAGACAAATTGCGAATTTCAAGATGTTAAAAATCAAAGGAAATGAGAGATATCAAGAAGGTAGAATTACACCATTTCTCAGACGCAAGCACCAAAGGATATGGACAGTGTACTTATCTTTGCCTCACAGATATCGATGATCGAGTACATTGCTCACTAGTAATGGGAAAGGCCCGTGTAGCCCCCCTGAAACCTCTAACAATACCAAGACTGGAACTGACAGCTGCACTTACATTTGTGAGAGTTAGCTGCACGTTGGGACGCGAGCTGACTTATGCTGGAGTAGAAGAAGTTTTTTGGACCAACAGTAAGGTAGTAAAGGGCTATATCTACAATGAAGCGCGTTGATTTCACACATATTGCAAACCACGTCCAGCAAATAAGAGACCACATGCAACCCGAACAGTGGAAGTATGTCGACAGTGATAACAACCCCGCAGACGACGCATCTCGTGGCCTAAGTCCAAACGACCTCCTGAAGACCTCTCAATGGTTACGCGGACCGGCATTCTTTGGGAGCCACATGACGAGTGATGATGAGCCTCCCACCTTGCACGCAGACGACAAGGAAGTTAAGAAGACAACAGTTCTTTCCACAGTCACCATAGAGCCCTCTTACGTGCTGGAGGTGATGAGCTGATTTTCAGACTGGTTTCGCGCCAAGAGAGTCATGGGAAGGTGCCTGAAGATCGCCAGAATGTGGAGAGCAAAAGCGATGAACAGAGATACGAAACGCAGCATGGTGCAAAATTTGAAGATCCTGTAACTGTCAAGATTATGAGCGAAGCAGAACTAGTCATCAAAGCCGTTCGGAATGAAGCTTTCAGTAATTAATTGAGCAGACTGAAGAACAAGCCAAAGCCCTCAAGCGCAGATGAACCCAGAGTGAAGAATAAAGAACTTAAGAACAGCAGCCCCCTCTACCGCCTAGACCCCTTCTTAGACGACCGAAGTATGGTCAGGGTAGGCTGAAGAATTAAAGCAGCAAGCATTTCAGAGGACGTGAAGCATCCAGTCATTTTACCTAGGGAAGGTCATGTTTCCTGGCTGATAGCAAGATGCCTCCATGAAACCGCCAATCATCAGGGGCGAGGCTTCAGGCTACTGGATCATCGGTTGCTCCACCTTAGTTTCCAAGGTGATACATGAATGCACTACTTGTAAGAAACTGAGAGCAGGGACTGTGGAACAAAAAATGGCTGACTTACCGAGGAACAGAGTGACTCCTTCACCTCCTTTCACCCACTGTGCTGTGGATTATTTTGGTCCTTTCTAAATGAAAGAAGGATGCAAGGAGCTCAAGCGGTATGGAGTCCTCTTTACCTGTCTCGCGTCCCGAGCAATCCACCTTGAGGTCACCCACAGCCTTGAAACTGACTCCTGCATGAATGCCCTGTGACGTTTTATATGCAGAAGAGGCCCAGTACGTGAGATGAGAAGCGACCAAGGCACCAACCTTGTTGGAGTGAAGTGAGAGCTGAAGGATGCGCTGCTTGAAATGGATAACAAGAAAGTTCAGGCAGAAATGCTGAAACTGAACTGTGACTGGTTTGAAACTAAATTGAACGTACCCTCAGCAAGCCATATGGGAGGCATTTGGGAACGCCAGATCAAAACAGTTAGAAGCGTACTCTCAGCCCTCTTAGAGACAAATGGAAGTCAACTGAATGACGAAGCACTCCGTACATTCATGTGCGAAGCAGAAGCAGTGGTTAACAGCAGGCCACTGACTGCAGGCAACCTCACTTAAGCCGACACTGTGGAGGCCCTAACTCCAAATCACTTGTTGACGGGAAAGAGCAAGGTCGTTCTACCACCTCCTGGAAACTTCCAAGAAGCGGACAAGTATGCCAAGAAGTGGTGGCGACACGTGCAACACCTTACTAATGAATTTTGGAGCCATTGGAAACGCGAGTTTCTGGAGTCCCTCCAAGCTCGTCAGAATGGATCCGCCTGAGACGTAACCTCAAACAAGATGATATCGTGCTGATCAAGGACAATGTTCCGTGCAACAACTGGCGCTTAGCTCACGTGATAAGTGTCGTCCAAGATGAAGACAAACTCGTTTTTAAGGTTAGTATTGCAGTTGGTGATCCTAACTTGACTTCCAAAGGAAAACGCCTAGGTACTTCAACAGTACTAGAGAGACCAGTCCAGAAACTGGTGCTGCTGATGTCAACTAGCGACAAGTAAAGACAGACTGGGGATTCCCCATCGGAGAGCCAAGACAAGATGATGAACCCAACAAATCTAAGCAAATGTGCGTGACAATGCTACTAGATGATGTGCCTACAACATGTGGACAACAAGCATGAACTGTAATTACGAACTGATTTGAACTATAATTTATGGATTTGGATTATTTAAATTAACGTTTCAATTTAGGGGAGCCATGTTACTGCAACGGAAGTGACGTTTTGTTTTGTTTCTTGATGATTGACAATTTGTTTTCCTAATAAGCCTTGTGACCTAGTCGTGAAACGCCTTGGGATTGTGATTGTGAATGAATGATTTAGAGAAGTACGTTTAACCCATGAACGTTGTTGACCATAATAGTTAGATGAAGAGAACACAGAACCAGTGATAGTCTAGTTTTATGCGTGCGCAACAAGTGGTTGAATTCATGCCGTGAAATTCCGTGAGCCAACTACAATAAGGTAATTCAGTAGGAAGAGATTAAGAAAAGGAAAGAAAAGGAAAGCAGAAGGAAGACCACTCTATATAATCGATACAAAAAAGATGAACTAGAATTATTACAATTAAACTTTAAAAAATTACAAGCTTATATTAGATTTCATGACATCTTTTAACAAGGTACTGTTTCTTCTCACATATATATAGGCACCAGCAACCCCAAACTCAGTTAAATAATAATGATAACCACAGTTTGTATCTCATCTTGAAAAAGTAGCAACATTACCAGTGACTTGCTTCATTCAGAAACTGTACATAAACAGTAGCCTCCCTATTCGGTATTTTCGTAGACAATACCCACACATATTTTTCAAGTTGCTTAGTATTTTTCCAAGCCCTGCAGAGATAAGGAAAATGTGAGCAATTAGCAAAATGTCTGTAGGTATAGATGTTAACCATAAATGGCTGCAATTCATTATTCTTTTGTCCTTGTGCAAATTAGCCTATCAAGCCTCGTTAGCATGTGCTAAATTAAAAAGAATTGTTGCTCTAATATGAGGCTTCAAAGGCTAATTTGCACAATAACAAAAGAAAAATAAATCAGCTGCCATTTATGGTTAAGGTCTATTATCTACCAAAACACACGAGAAGTTTGTTACTCCAAACTGCATTTTCTCTCTGTGGCACCAACATCTATTTCTTGCTTCAGAATAATGAGACTTTCTACAATGTAACACAGCTATTGTATGGTATAATATGCTAATAATTTTTTCGTGTGCTCCTGGCCTTATAAAATAAAATGATGCAACTGTGGAATAATAATGAGCTTGAATACAAACTTTTCTTGTTTTCTTCCCGTTTTGTTCTAACCTTTAATTTTGTTCCACAGTTACCAAACACTTTTAATCTTTCAATTGCCCAATGGAAACCAGCAACAAACGTCCTACTACTGGTGAACTACAAGAAAATGTGTGCAAAGGTGAAGTCTCGAGATATATCCACAACGTATCCCAAGTCAAAAATGGAAGATACTTCGACTTCCATATTCAAACTAAAGAAAAAGTCATGAGAGGAGTACGTTTTTCCCCTCCAAAAGTCAAGCGGTTTACAGAGTTCAGTGAAAGTGCAAAACTTTGCTTGGATACAAGTGAAAACACCAAAGACCTGCTCATGGGCAACAACGTCTCACTTGAATCACTCTCTCAACTGGACTTTGACAAGACCATAATGCCAACCAGTATCAACCTAAACACCATCAAGTCTGTTTGCATTCGTCAACTAGTCACTATAACAGCAAACGTTGCTAGGCTGCACCCTCCTAAAGAGATTGAATCAAAAAACGTACAAATGCAAGAAGCTATATTTGTTGATGCATCTACAATTAGGAAGTTAGTCTCATGGGCTGACTTCGTAGACTCAGTTTAAGAAGGGAACACATACACCTTCCACAACATCAGAGTCAACAAAGACAAACAAACTGGTGACATATAATTATGTCAACACTGCCATGTCTGGTACCACCATTAGCCCTGCTCAAGCTTTTACTGATGTCCTACCTATCACACCTCAAATCCCAAATGAATACATCACTACCACAGTTGATGCAAAAATTCTGGGTATCGAAAGTGTTTTGTCATATCTCTCATGCTGTAAATGTAACAAAAAAATTGAAATTGTCACCCAGCATCCAGTAGTAGAGTGTACCAACTGCCATCTTAAACAAAAGCAGTCATCTTGTCCAAAAAACTGGTACACCCAAGTGTTATTTTAAAACACTAATAATGACAAACCAAGTCTTACTATGTTTAACGACGTACTAAAGCAGGTTTTTACTATTACTAACCAAACCATGTACAAACTATCCAAAGATTTTATTGAAGATGTGATCCTCAAACTGCCAGCAAGAATCACAGTAGCATACCAAAGAAGGAACAAAGTACAGTACCGCCTGAAATCATTTGGACATCGTCCGCGGGTTTCAGGAGGTGGACGTGCGGGCAGTGCATGAGGTTTGCCCGTACGTCCACCTTGGGAGGAATGAACGAAGCATGAGACGAAACCAAGATGAAACCTTGCGAATCATGCATTCTTCAGTGGCTACGTCTTTGTGCTTTTAATTGCCATTGTTACCTTCATTGTTGTGTTTAGTTGTTGGATAAAAGACCACATTACCCTGGAGATTCAACAGGAACTGAATAATTGGATAACACATCACAATCGATACGGCCCGCAGAAATTAAAGCTTGTAGCGTTGTAAAAACAGGTTTTATTTTGTTCTTAAAATTCAGATATCACATAGTATTTCTTGGTCTAAGTGTACTATAAGACATAGCGATTGAAAATAACTTGACAGCTGACTTGAATATTTTCAAACTCATTTCATATTCGAAATTTGCATATGCATGACGTGTTGACACCGTAATTTCCCTAAAATATTTCGTCTCTTAACAACAAATAAAAATCTTTCGTCTGCTTAAACTCGCTTAACTCTTTTGTAGCAGTCAAGTCGACGTAGAGTCCCTTTGAGTTCGAATGTATTGCATAGAAAGCATGAAAACCAAGGACACCTGGGAATTGTATTTACATATTCTTGATGTTGTCGGCATTCTCGTCAAAATCACATCACAGTTTTTTTCTATTCAAACGAAAAAGTAGGAAAAATCTCCGCCTCCGCATCTTCATTCCAGAAAAAAGAGGCTGTTACTTTATGGTTTATCCATGGCCATTTTATTTGTTAAAACAAGAGGTAAATTCGTGCGATCGACTACAATGTCTTTCGACAAAATAAATAATTGGCGATGCGCTGTCTCGTAGAGTCGGCTAGTTGAAAATTTAAAACAAGTATTTCGGCTTCATGTCGCTTATTGTCATTAAAGTGCTACTACGATCAGAAAATCACTTGTCTTTTTTCTTCAAATTTCGAAAGTATGTTTGCTTAACACCCGACTCACGAAATTTCAAGCTTTAATTTCAAGCAAGAAGACTGTTTACTTTGAGTGCAACTTTTTAATTTAACGGTCCGCCATTACTAACTTCAAAATCTTAAGAGAACTGGATCGAGGACAAAATGACATAAAAAGCTCACAAGACTAAGAATGCAGTGTGTGTAAACCAGGCTGATTTAGTATGCAGCACGGGAATTTTGAGCTTTCAGACTCTCAAACTCGTGTTTTGCATACTTAATAGCCTGCATTCACACGTTGCAATTTTAAACCAGTGCGCATATGACGTCATTTTATATTGGATCCAGCACTCTGAGGCCTAATCGGTCAGTTACGAACGTGAGTAATGGCGGACCGTTAAATTAAAAAGTTGCACTCAAAGTAAACAGTCTTCTGCTTGAAATTAAAGCTTGAAATTTCGCGAGTCGGGTCTTAAGCAAACACACTTTCGAAATTTGAAGAAAAAAGACAAGTGATTTTCAGATCGTAGTAGCACTTTAAAATAAAAATCATTTCCCACCAAAACGTATTTATTTTCCGAACTTTTCCGATCCGAAAACAAACATAAGACTCACTGTATTTGTTTTTAATCGAGGAAGCGGCTTTTATCGTCGTTCGGTGACACTGCCAAAGCAAGTCGGATTCGTTTATTCCAAGATCATGACAAGGTTTATTTCTTCAATCAGATCGATCCAGAGGAACAGTTCTAAAATTCATTGGCTTTAATTTCTAATGAGAGGTTGCTTTTTGAAAGGTGCGACTTTTCCAAACTTGAAACTTTTGCAACACTCAGGAATTTAAAATCAATGTCGGTCACACACGTCTTACGGTACGCCGCTTTCGATATGCAAGATGATAAACACTTGCTGTAAAAAAAACGTAACTACAAATTTCTAATTAATGCTTTTGGAAGCTTGTGCTAAGCTGCGATAATGATTTATAATTTTCTTTTGTAACTCTAATATTAAAAGCCCGCGCATGAATGATGATCTATGCATATCCGACATCGGTGGCGTTTCATGTTTCCTTTTCAAAAGTTTTAAATGTGCAAGAAAACGATCCATTCAAAGGAAAACAATAAAAACAATTGGCCATTAGATCCTATTGTGTCGGCCTTTCGTCCATTCGACCGAGGTAAATTTTCAACCTAGGTTTTTGTTCATGAACTGCGCGGGCTTCGTTCGTGAACCGCACGGTTTTATCTCATTCCTCTCGTGGGCAGTTCACGCGTGCCAATGTCCAAATGATTTCAGGTGGTACTGTAATTAAAAGTATAACAGTTACTACAAAGTGTATACTATCAAAACCAGTTGAGTGGCAAAACTACCGTTGCAAATTTGAATCCGAAGCAGTTCTATTCTAAACACATGATCTTACGAAAATTGTCATGTAATCTGAAAAATAATGTCAAGTGATCCGAAAAAATGTCTCCATACGCTTGCTCATAAACAGCGGCGAACGAAAAGATGGATTTAAAAGTAAAGGTTCGTTCTTCCCTGTAGACCAAGTACGTTCAGCTAATGTTATCCTTTTTCATGGTTGAGGTAAATTGGTTCATGCTATTGTAACTGTTTGGAACGCCACTGAATAGCTGTTTGGTTGTTTTGTACGTGCCAATTAACCTGTCGCATGGGTTACCACCGGCAAACATTGACCTTTTTGTGACTCAACAGTTGTGTTTTATTCAAGTGACCATCAGCGATCGTTCTGTTTCGCATCTCAGATTTTTGTTAGTAACACTGATAGCAAAAAATTGTAATACTAGTAATATTATTGTTCGAATCCGCATTATAAATGTTAACATATATATTTAGCCAAGCCTAAAAGCGGAGCTCGAAAAACATTCTTTTTCTACTGGCATTCACATATAGTCTTGCTTGTCATATCACCCATCTGACCTCTCTCAAGCTACAGACCCAATGTTGTAAAAAATAGTATGGAAAGGTGACCTGCGCCAGTGGCACAGTGGATTTGGACCCCCTGCGGATTTGCACCCTCCAGTCCAGATCTGCTTGTGGATCAGATTTGGTCCCCCTAGTCCAGAACTGCTAGCAGATATGAACCACCTTTTACGGATTTGGACCACCACCCCTCCTAAAAACAAGCGTTCTGTTGAGTAAGGTAATAAAAATTCCTTTGCAAATTGAGTTTGGAGATGTTAAAAAAGCAAAATAAAAATATTGAGGTAGGTTTTTTTTAATAATCTTAATACTTTGTGTAATAAAAACCTGCAACGCTAGTTTGCATCTATAAATTTTTGAAACAAAACATTTCTTAACATTTTAGAGCAATACCTAAGGACCAGTCTGTTTCCCGTTCAACTGTAGGCTACTTAGATATGGTTTAGAACCACTAGAAATTGGTGGAGAAGCCTGGTGATTGCTCCTTTGAATCAGTATCACATCAGATATATAGTGATTCAGATCATCACTTCATAATGAATGCAATTTCAGTTATCCACAGCCTCCAGCGAGATAGTCGGAAATCAGAAATTGTGTATCCTCTCGATATATGTATGCCTCAAAAAATTATGAAAGAAAGATACATGGAAATCAATAAAAATATTTAGATGATATGAATTAAGACCAAGATATTTCTTTTGATTAGTTACTTCTTGACCTTACTATCACAAAAAAACTGCTTGCTAACATTAAGCCCATCAATCAATGCACCTACAGTGTTTTCAAAAACAAATCCAGCTGCTCTTCTGCTCTTCAGCCAAGTGCAAGACCAAATAACTTGATAATAAAATATTGGGCATTTGGTTGATACCACTATCAAGGTAATTAACAATGTAGTATGAGGATTTAAGGTAATGACTCATCAAAGCAAAAGTGCTGGAAATCCGTGTTAGTCATCTTAACTTGATTTTCAATTTTGCAAGAAAGGTAAGGACTAGTCTCACATTTCTCCATGTACATTTGAAATTGCACAACATACTTCATCAAACATCAGAAATCCCATTAAACACTACTGCCAAATGTCATCCAAACATCCCACAAGATTGGTGTGACCAGCTACTAATAAAATTAATTGAAAGACTACTGTATGCAGGAGAGGGAAGTCCAAAGGATGTGTACATTAATGAGAAAGAGCTTACTAAAGTTTAATATTAAGTTTTAAGTTTAATAATACTTTGTCATGCAAATACAACTAAGTTGATACAAAACAAAAAAGTGCATGACTGGATAATAATTGGGAGAAAGTAAATTAATTCCCATATAAAGAATATTAAACAATTATTCATTGAAGTGGAAGTAAATATCCACCACTTTCACCGAGACTGAAGTGAATAATTGTTTTAGTATATACCACACAAGCTGAATAACTAGTGGACCAAAACATTCTTTAATTGTGACAATATACCAACAAGCAGTCAGAAATTGTAAAATCTTGTGCGCCGGCTGCTCGGAGGTGAATAGTACTTGCTAATCACCTTGGAGTTAACCAATCAGAGCACACGAAAAGCACTATTCACTTGTGTGGTATATACTAATATCTAATATTACACATTCTAAAAACTAAGAGGTGAAATTTAGACGTGGCCCAAAGCTAACCTAATCAAATTAAATCGAATACTTGTCTCTTACAAGTCACCCCTGATTTGAGATTGACACTAAAAATTAAAAGTAAAATTGAAATACAATCCAAAGCTAATTAACCTAAATAAATTACTTACTTGTCACTCACAACCTCCATCTGATTTAAAATTGACACAAATAATGTAATGGATAGGATTTCAAACTACTTAAAGAAGGTGCAATTGCATAATGTTCGATGGAATACCATTCCAGTCTGTTATGTAGCGATTAAAAAAGAAATCTGAAGGCCATATATATTCAGCCAGGCCAAGTCTAGAATCAGAGCTTCACACTCTCACTGAGCAACTTTGCGTGGCTTTATTTGGGCCAGTTTAATTTGTGTCCAAAACAATTGAGCAGCAGCAGGGAAAACGAAGAGTTTTCGATAGCAAAAGTTTGCAAAAAAAAAAGGACAGACATTCTTGAGTCGTAACTACTTTCAGATGAAAGCATAAAGGAATTCAGAGCAACTCCCTCTGGTTCCAGATCGTTAAACTTCAACGTTGTAGCGCTTAGAATCGAATTCAGCCATCCCAGGCCCCCCTCGTCTCTTAGAGGGTATTGCACACTCCCCCTGGCAAATGTAGCTCATGTTCTTAGGCATCTACTCGCTTGTTGCTATTACCGATTCCCCGGGTTTTCACGATTATTGTTTTGTATAACGTTTCATTCTTGGACCTAAGCCCGTTTAGGTTCCCTATGCTGGTTTACTGTCTTACCTGTATTTCGTTTTTTTTCACCTGCGATTTAGACCTATTAAAGACTCGCACGTATGTCTTGCATACGTTCTCTAATTAGAATTATTTAGAAATTGTTTTGTGCTCCTTTTTGTCTCCTCAGATGTTTTTTGCTACGGTTTCTGGTGAGATCAGGTGACGCCAGGAAACAGATTCATCCAGGGT
>JAEMWC010000461.1:342500-425000 GCA_016490735.1 Pachyseris speciosa
TTGTATACATCCAGAGTAGTGGACAATCTATAGAAACACTCGTCAAATATCTATTGTAATATGTTCAGATCTGCTTTGAGGATGGACTCTTCACAAGTTTCCACATGGACAATTCACACAAGTGGTCGGCGAGAGGAGGTTATACCCATCAACAAACAGTTATTGAGCGTGTTATGTAGATTCTTATTCACGTAATGTTTGGGTTGGTTCTTGCCAGCCCCTCCCTTTAGCATGTTTGGGTTGGTTCTTGCCAGGCCCTCCCCAAATAAACTTATTTGCCTATTAGCTGTGTGTTTCATTCGTTGTGAAGTGAAGACAAAATAGCAATATTCATTTCAGGTACATGAACAATACTGTTAAAGCTACTTGTATTTAATTCATTTAGACACTAGTCTACTTACCAAATGTTTTGAAGTATTATGACTTGTAGTTGGCATATGTGAGGACTTGAGCCTCAGCAAATGATTGTCTTTGCAAATAAATTTCAGTGCAATGAAAAATGGAGCACACATTTGGCAATGTTTTGAAGTAGTCTGGATAAACCTTAAGAGCCTGTTCCATAGTAGGCCAGCAAATCAGACCCTCCAGTTCCTTGGTGAGAAACGGAATCCTTGTGGACAGTATGGTAGCCTGCATGACAGGCACTTTATGAGCTAAGCGGGGCGAACGCGATATTTCGCGCGGAGCCCGACACGAGCGCGAAGCGCGAGACAAGGGGAAGAGAAAAATAAAGCGCCTGTTCGCAGTCCATTGTTCTTGCTGTTCCACTAATGCTCGACCGACTGTCAGGTAGACGGTCATGCTGATTGGTCAATTAGTACCACGTGATGAGACAAGCGTGATCAATATGAGTAAACAAAAATGGCGGCCTTGAGTTTCGAAGAAGCGATGGAAAATGCACTCGAAAGTTTTCCCAATATCGATTGTTTAAAGGATGAACAGAAGAAATGTATCGCAGCACTGCTACAGAAGAAAGACGTGTTGGGTTTTTTACCAACAGCTTAATTTTCCAACTATATCCGCGAATCTTCGAGTTGGTGAGCGGCAGAAAAAATTGTCACGTTATCATTGTTAGCGCGTTGAATGCTATAACAGAAGAGCAGGTTCAGGAACTTGCCGACATAGGCATATCAGCTGTAGCTGTTGGCGATAGCCGTGAAACGGATGAAAATATACTAAAGGGTGAATACAAGTTGGTGTTTGGTAGTGCAGAAATGTGGCTGAGGAAGACCTGGATAAATAACTTCAAGAAGTCCGCCCTGAGAAACAATGTGGAGCTCATTGTCGTAGATGAAGCTCACGTTGCTCAAAGTTGGTAGGTATTCCGTATTTCCTTTTCATTGTAATTTCCGCCACACAGTAGGCTTAAGTTCAATATACGACATTGAAAACCTGAGATGTATGTATGTCGGTGTCGATCGATTGGTAACTTTTTGGTTGTAATTTGTGGAGAAAAAATTATCAGACTTGTTAAGCTAAAGCATGGTTGCAGTACTGTAATACACTAGAGTGATCTTACAACTACTGTTTTCTTTTGTCTGCTTATGTTTGGTTTAAAATCAGCCTACTGCTATGCACTATTTGACAAAACACTTTACAATGTATTAAGTGGAGTAAAGTTGTTTTCAATAATAATATTAATAACGATTTATTGACAGTATATCTACAGAGTAGCTCCACATCTGCCATACTACAGTGGAACCTCAATGTAACGAAGGGCCAAGGGACTGGCACAATATGTTATAATGAGGTTCCGTTATATCGAGGTTCTTTTTCATGAATTCTACTATTACTGGGGCAAAGAATTTTTATTATACCGAGGACTTCGTTATATAGAGGTTCGTTATATCGAGGTTCCACTGTAACTAAAAGAGTAAAAACTATTTACATAGTGCTATAGGTGTAGTGGTGTTATATGAGATTTATAATATCTTGTTTTCTTTTTGATTAAGGGGCCAGGCTCCTAACAAGAAAACAGCTTTTAGGGAAGCTTATGGGGACATTGCCTCAATAAGATCCTTTCTTAAACCAGGAACCCCTTTACTTGCCTTGACGGCCACTGTGGAACAGAGAAGCAGAGAAGCTCTCGTGAAGCTTCTTGGGATGCCTAAAGCAAGTGTGATTGATGTGTCAGTTAACAATGAAAATATACGGTTCTCTGCCAAGGATGTCAAGAGAGGGCTGAGTTGTTTCAATTGGCTTGTTGACAAGATTGGCACTAAACAAGAAGAAACTCCAAAGACTATTGTATTTTGTAGGAGTATTAATGACATGTCAGTTGTATTGAGCTACCTACTCAAGAAACTGGGACACCTTGCTTATATAGATGAGAACAAGTCAAAAATTAAGTGTCTACTTGGAGTGTACCACAGCAACAGCCCCGCTGAACTAAAGGAGCGAGTAAGAAAGTCTTTTAAGAATGATGATGGTCCCATCAGAGTAGTAATTGCCACCTCTGCACTTAGCCTAGGAGTGAACTTTAAAGACATAAGGTATGTCATACACTATGGTCCTGCCCCAGATTTGCGTAGTCATTTGAAAGAAGCAGGCAGAGCAGGCAGGGATGGCAAAGAGGCACATAATATCACATTTTACCATGGTCAGCAGCTGCGTCTTTGTGACAAAAAAATTAAAGCTTGCTTCAAAATAGACACTTGCCTTCGAGTGGCCCTTTTCAAGGATTTTGTGCGTGACATACAATCTCTCCCAGAAGGGCATCGCTGCTGCCACAACTGCCACAGAATGTGCAAGTGTGGTGGCAACAAATGCAATGTTCAGATGCCAGCATTTGAAGGATCTACTTCTGATCAGGAGAGTGGATCAGGGAGAGCAAGAAGCATTACTACAGAAGATGAGAATGATTTAAGATCTGCACTGTTTGAAATCCAGGAAACACTTAATCAAAACATTTCATTTCCCATATTAGGGAATACTGTTATTGCACATGGATTTTCTGATGATGTCATCGAAGGTATTGTGAGTGAAGCCAGCCACATTTTTGATATTGAATATTTGATTGAAAATCATAACATTACTTCAATGCAACTTGCCAGAGACATTGTAGAAATATTTAGTGAACAGTTTGAAGACATAGACATTTCTGCTGATGCAATGTTTTGTCAACCCTTTGCCCAGGAGCAAAATTCATGTACGGCCACAGATTGTCACACAGACATGCGTGATTTGTTCTGGTGTGACTACTTTGATTCATCCAGTGATTCTGGAGAAGAGGAGGAGTGTCCTGTCAGTGAAGATGAATTTGATAATTTACTTTTAAGCCTTTGAGCCCCAATGTAGATCTTATTTCATCTTGTGACATGACTATACAATACAACAGAGAGCTCAAAAAGAAAGCAATAATGCACTTGTCATCGGCTTCCCCGATGGGGGGGGGGACCCCGGGCTGATGTGGGGACTTTGCTAATTGTGCATTTCAAAGTTCTTGTATTTCCCCACCTGTGGGGGATTTTTTTCTTGCAAAGTCCCCAGTATTTGGCAAAGCCAAGCACCCAACTGGATTTGAAGGTGCACTTCAGAACTTTATTTTGGTTCTTTGAACAATTAGCAAACACTCGGACTTTGCATTGTGATGAAAATTGAACTTTAATTATTTTTTCTTGAATACTACATAAGCTGCTCGCAGTCTGGTGAAAATTTCAACTTTTCTTCCCGTCCTGAATTCCCCAGATTCTGTTTTAAATCTATCCAGACTGATGAAGAACAATCTAATAGATCATTTTGACTTGTGGTGAGCATCTCAGTAAAAGTCAACATAGGAAATGAGGCAGCCTTTTATATTTACTCGTACATAGCATACCATGTTTTGATAAGATTTCGTGACCATGAAAAGAAGTCTCTATAATCAAGACCCTTCAGGATATCCCTTTCAAAATTTGGAAAAGCAGTATATCCTTCTCTACCTCGCTGAAAGCTAAATACATTTCCTTCAACAAGGTCATTTACAATTTGGGATACTGCTTGCTGAGCTTCAACCAACTTGTGGGCCCCACATCAATGTCAACTGAATCTAGCACTTTCTGCATCATTGTCAGGCACCTAGCAACTCTTTGGGCACTCTTGGCATTGATATTTCCTCCAAGCATTCTCAGACATGATTTCAGAATGTGGTTATAAAATTCCATCTTTAAATCAAGTGGGATGTTTTTGCCCTTTCCCCCTTTTCTGTTAAAAAAGCGATTCCAGCAAAGATGGAAAGCTTCCCTTTCAGACAAAATTGCAAATACTTTACAAAGAAACAACAGCACTGTGTAAGCATATTTGTGTTTCTTGAATTTCTTGAAAAACAAAAGTGACATTTTCATGCAATCCACCAGTCGTGCTGCATCTCCCTCTCTAATCGAGTCGTGAGTGTTCACCATCAGAAGACCATAAAACAGACGGGCTACATGGTAGTTGTACTTATAGTCCTCTGCTACTTGCTCTTGGGGTTCCCCATTGACACTGGATGACTGCTCTGGGATGTTGTTGTGGGTTTTCCGTTCATGTCTATACAAATAAAAATACCCAGAAAAATTAATGGATTTGTTTGCTTCCATATAAAATGTTTTCTCAAACAAAGTAATTTTTTTTAACAAGTTAGTGTCTGTAATCTGAAGAGCATTTAATCTGATACTGTGTTAATAACTGCAATGCAACAGTGCCAATGATCATTTTATAACAAAACCTGGATGCTTCCTAAAAATGCAAATAAATTATGCCAGGCTGAGTAGCCATGTATTTGCTGCAAATGACTTAAACACCCATAAACACAATAAACTAGTTGATATGTTTCCAGTACATAACTTGCCTGTTTCTACTAGCTTTGGTCTTGTAAAGGAGAAAACAGTTGACATCTATGCATTTGTAGTACCCTTCATCATCTCTTTCATCATTTGTTAACAGGTCAGGTGAAATGAAGGACATTCCTTCATGTAGC
Organism: Pachyseris speciosa; assembly: GCA_016490735.1. NCBI lineage: Eukaryota > Metazoa > Cnidaria > Anthozoa > Scleractinia > Pachyseridae > Pachyseris > Pachyseris speciosa. The sequence continues at coordinate 347,437 of JAEMWC010000461.1, forward strand.
TCAGATATGGTTTGTGTGTTGTCAGCAAACAGGAATAAGTCCAGAAAGGCTGAAATCTCCTCATGCAACCAAGTTCTTTTTTGCACCTCTGTCCATTTTTTAGCAGATTCTGGAATTTTCCTCTTGCAGGGTACACCTATAAAAAGAAGACAAACTGTTGCCTTAAAGTGCCCCTAACCCCAAAAAATGTTTCCATCTTAAATGATTCGTCTCTGAATTAGAAGCACAACCATGAAAAAATTTTTTGATTCGGTTGAATCTTCGCTTTTCTGTGCCCCGGTAAAGTCTCGAAATTACGACTAAAAACGCCGCCATTTTGTTTCACGACCGAGTTATGGGGAGAATGGGTTCAGCGCTTGCATGACGTCATCCCGGGAACGGCAGTTCTGTTGCGCTTACAGAGTTCTTTGAAGGAAGCTCAATAATTCTAACTCTGAGGGCAAATAAGACATGATTTTAACCGATAATTTATATTCATAGTATTGTCACATGTAACATTTCTCTCCTAAGAGAAGATTTGCTGTTTTTCAAACGTATGAGCCAAAAACAGACCGGCTGTTCCTAAAATAAACATATTCCCATCGGCTGATCTCACAAGCATTTTATGCCCTTTTATGCGGTGAAAGCAGAAAATTCCAATGAGTCCGTTCAGTGAATAGACCCCCTCTTTAAAACTCGTTTATTGTATAGTGATGCAACTCAAACATGTGCGTGTACCATGTTTTCAATGTATCGTGATATTCGGTGTGCTGCGTATCGGATACACAAAGGATTTCAACGCAGCGACACAAAGTAGTCCAGAATGTAATGGCAGCTAAAATAATTGTTCCTCGATATGTACCTTTACGAAAACCTCATCAATCTAACTTCCTTTAAATGTTTCGGCTTTCATGAGTCCTACAGCCTTCGACACAAGCGCTCTATTAAAACCGGTTTCCAACAACAATCAATATATGCCATGCTGACGAGGCCTAACAAGGCCGAAACAGCTGTCCATGGCTGCTAATGCTTGGGCTCAATCCTTGCTTTGGTAGATTTAAGGGGTAATGCCCGCTACCTTGTGGCCTTAGTGCCTTTAGAGTGGCTTCAGCTTACTTGATCACACTGATTTGTGAAGTATCCTTGTCACTCCAGCCACATCCCACAAGCTTTACGTTTTCATTGCTTGTTTTGTACATATGATAGCAAGGTTGTTGTGGCAGCTTAAGGCTGTCACGTGACCCTAAAGCCAACACATCCTGCATAATTAGGACAAATTAGGCATTTTTCCCTTGAATTAATCTCGCAGTAACACATTCTTTTTTTTAAAGCCTTTACCAGGGGAATGGCATACCGACAGTAATACATTTGTACATGGTTTAGTTAGACGCAAATATGCACAATTAAATGGCTTCAAGTCACGTGACCATAGAAGGAATGTCCACTATGCAGTTTTTGAATCAATGACGTGCCCAATAATGTTCTTGTCAAGTGAATAAAAATGCTATAACCTCAATGAACAAATGTCAATGGTTATAGTCTAAGCTTCCTATAAATGTATAAGAACGGATAGCTTATTCATCGCTAAGGTGGCCTCCCTTTAGTGTAATTCTGTAATTGGGAACCATATGCAATAAAGAAAAAATTAAATTGAAAAAATAAACAGCTTTTCTTTCATTTTTGGTCCAGTTGTCGCTAGTTACATGATATAAATTACGGGTATACGTTTATTACATAACAGAATTATGAAAACATATAAGGAGCCTCATTTAGGAGGTCCTGTGGCATGCTCACGGGGATTGGGCTCTACCGAACAGCGGTCATCTTGTTTATGCTAGCTGTTCACAGAGTTTCGAGACGTGGTTTCTAATTAGAGTTTGAATCATGATACTGAAATGTCCGAGAACTCCAATATTCTACAAAAATGTGCACAAACAGAACCATATTGCTTGATACATTGCAGCAATGATGAAGGAGCACTTGTAAGCCCAAATTCGTTAGAATCCTGGGAAACATTAAAAGGAGCCGCAGAAATAAGGCAACACGAAGCGGTTTTTGACTTTGAAGAGCTTAACACTTCTCTGTGCTGGCAAAAGCTTTCTATGGCAGAATGAGATGACTTTCCTTTGCCAGGGAACATATATGCTAACACTAGCACAGTCCTCGCATTTGATAATAGTGACCAGCTCGAAGGCACGCTATCAGGCGGGGTACTTTCATTGGGTCAATGGTATTGATGTCCAACATGCCGTTTGCAGACCACACCTAGAGGTTGACCTACCTAAGGTAGATAAATACAAGTAAAGGACATTTACTGCTCCGGAAATACCCTTGCCGATTTACAATGTAAAGCAAAGAGCGGGACCACCCCCGAGGAAGGTCATCGAGGTCGACAGAGAGTGTATGATGGAGGCAAGAAAGAAAAACTTTCGGTTTTTACTTGTGCGGCTGCATTACACACAATACGAGCAAGAGGAAAGCAGCTGCACTGGATTCAACATACGAGTACATGATCGAGACACAATCATCCAAAGTAACGTGGTCTACTTGCCTACAATAACTGCCAACCTCTCACCATAATGGACGCCCTCAAACTGACAAGTATAACTTGAGTTTTTGACCAAGCTATCTATTGCAAGGCGCTTGAAATCAAATCAAAGGATGTGAACCTGTACAAGCCAATAGTGCTTCGCCTTGGCACATTCCACACCTTGTGCATACTCCTCTCCATCATGGGTAAGAGATTTCAGGATGCTGGGCTCAAAGATCTCTGTATCGAATCAGGTGTAGTAACAGAAGGGTCAGTATCTGCCATGATGGAGGGCCGAGGATACAACAGAGTCGTACGTTTCCACAAGCTTTGCTGTAACGCCTTCATGCAAGTGGTATGGGAGGGATATTTCTTATCGATCAACAACCATCGCACTCAAGACAGTGACCAGATCAAGAAACCAATAGAAGACATTGGGACACTTGCAGAAAACCTGAACAAAGAAGGCCATGATCAAGTTGTGGAAAGCCAGCCATTCAAATTTCTATTCAAACACTCGCAAAAATATCTGGATCACCTGGGCAATTCTAACGGGCCGCTTATCCACACTCCAGGTCTCATACATTGACCTCGTAGAGTTGATGTTCAGCATGATCCGTGCATCAGATGAGGGGGATAGGCTGTTACACCTCGCATGTGTTGCTGTGGTGTTTTGCCTATGAGGTATATGTCTGTGTACTACAGCGACTTGAGAAGCCTACCACACGAGCACCTGGGAGTGCATGCCATCATGGAGGCTGGGGGATCCCTTTGGGCGGATACCCATAGACCAGACAGTCGAGGAGACAATAAACAAAGACCAAAGACACTAAGACAGCTGGAGGAACATAAGGCTTCAGCTTAAAGCCAGGTACCTTGCAGCGCTACTACATGACCGCTGAATTCAGGACTTTGTTTCTTTGTCAGGTAGGAGAGATGGTGGGCTGTGCTCAAGGAAACAATGATCATACTGACCTACAGAACTCACAAATAAAAAAAGAATGAGAAAGATGAGCGAGCAATGGTCGAACTGTTGCTTTTCAACTGCATTAACCCATTTGCCAATGCTGACCAGCCCCTTGCAAGCCTTTCCACGAGCACTGTTGCCTCGTGAGAAATTGCAATCGACTTGGCCAGAGCATATCTAGACGTTGAGACAGCATATCGACCCTTCAAGAGAGAACGCCTCGAGCCTGAGAAGCCAACATCCTCTACAAGATCATATTACTCCACATTATGTTAACTTAGGTTTATTGAAATTTTGTGACATTGTTAAAATGTGTACTTGTTTATTTCTATATGATCACCTTTGTGATGTCAAGTCTTGTACTTTTTCAATATCCCTCGTTTCTGAGCAACATAATTATTCCACATGGACTGCAACTTCTCAACAATTATTCCTTCCTCACTTTAGGACAAATATAAGAAAATTTTGCCCTGCTGTTATTGGTAAATATTTTTGGAATGATCTTCCTCTTTCTATTCCCGATATTCCATCAAAAATCCTTTTTAAAAAAGCAATTTTCAAACATTATTTTGCTCAGTACTAATCTCCTTGTTTCATGCCATGATGTATCCTTGTGTGTCTGGGTCTGTCCTTTTCATGTACGCACTGAGCAGTGCCCAGTCCGATATGTGAAGATTTTCAAAAGTCACCGTCCTGAATAAGCCACAACCTCAACTTACCCTTTATTTCTGGCCATAAACCACAACGCTTGGCATACTAAATCCACTTGGATAAAGGGGATTAGTTTCTAAAGAAACTGTGGTGCTGCGTCGGTGGGGGAGTGAAACACGAAAATTTGGTATATCAACGGAGTTGATAATGTAAATTGACCACCGTACAGGGATTCGATTAGCTGACGTTTCGAGCGTTAGCCCTTCGTCGGAGCGAATCGAGGAATTGTGGGTTGTGTATGGTTTATATATCGAAAATGGAGCTACGCTATTGGTGGTAACATGGTAACGTGAAAAACATGAATAAATTAATTGAATGAAAAGCGCTCGTTGATACCGTGGGGATTAAGAGTGCCAATTTGAAAGATAAGTTTTTGCTCGAGAGTTTTACGGCTTTCCGTGGTACCTTGATGTAGGGAAAGGCCGGAGATCGACATGTGTTGTTTGGAATGGTTAGGGAGATTAAAATGCCGAGCGACAGGTTTGGATGCGTCTTTGTCATCTTTCTCAACATCACGAAGATGTTCTCGGAATCAGTCACCTAGTCGTCTTCCTGTTTCGCCGATGTATAACTTTTTGCATAATGTGCAGGTTATGCAATAGATAACAGAGAGTTTAAGATTGAGGTTTTTCGGCATTTCCCGCGAACCGCGAACGTCAAGAAGTCACGTGACCAGTGCCTTGCCGTCAGGTTTGCGGTTTGAGGTTCACGTTTGTACTGCTAGACCACGCTCTAGAGGAAAGTGATTTACCGCAAGGATTTTTGCACCCTAAAACATCACAATCCCACGTTTGAGTGGAAATACTACTTTTTAGAACTCTTTCGCCTATTAATTATCGAATTCTTTTTCATAGAAACGCAGTTTTTAAGACGATTTCTCAGCTAAAATAGAAGTAAACGAATGAATGAAAACAAACATGGCGACCGGCTACTTGCTACCCGCGAATCTTAAGTCCCGAATACGGGTAGACAGCTAACGTGAAACCGCTAACCGCAAACCGCAGTTTGCCGTTTGCGGTAAGATGGCCAAACTTGTATCTTAATCTCTCTAACATTTGCGGAGGTACACGTGAAACGATCAGTGATCTTAACAGATCGCTTAGGGCCCGATATTTTGTCAGTGTTTTGAATGAAAGGACAAGTTTTGCATCGTGAGCGCGCGCATTTAAAAGTGCCAGCTTTAGGATACTGCAAAATGATCCAGAAACTGCTAGAATCTTTTCGGAACCACCGCTGATTTCATTCAAATGCAACAAAAATGTAGGTAACTTTCTAGTTCAAAGTGCATTCAAAACAACTGAACAACCTGGCACTTTTAAATGCGCGCGCTCGCGATGCAAAACTTGTCCTTTCATTCAAAACACTGACAAAATATCGAGCCCTAAGCGATCTGTTAAGATCACTGATCGTTTCACCATTACAACTTCACGCCGCTTAAAGTGTGTCTTTCTGAAATGGCTTATACCGCTGGATGTTGTAGCTTGAAGGCTCAGTTTATTCCTTTGGGCATTGCCTTCGGTAGTACCGAAAGCGTCTCGAATAATTTTGGTTTTATTCGGTTTGAAAAAGGTGGGATATTTTGGATGGAGACCTCAAAGAGACTTCAAAAGACTGGAACAATACTGCAATTAAGGGACCATGTGTGAACTGACTTGTGAATGTATCCTTTTGTTCGCGACGTGTGAAATATTATGAAGTAATCACCGCAGACATTTTATAGATTTGGCTTCTTCGCAACGTATTTTCAAGTTTTGTAAGCTTAAGCTTGTGTATTTTTGAATACAGATCATATTGAGAGCTTTAAAAAGAGATCTTGAACGAGTTGTTTTGGTCACAGAACGCGTTAGAATTTTTTTTCCTAGAGCGGCGGCCATGATTAATTTATGCGTGAACACGTTCCGATGCGTGGTGAATGCCCAGGCCACTTAATGGATTTGAACTTTTCCTTTGACCACAACATTCGAGGAGAGATTTAATTTAGGATTCTTTTCTTTTTGAGGCCGACTGAGTGTTCGATTCAAAGCCGCCGTCAAGTTTTACTCGGAGCAGTGTCGTGTTTCATGTTATCTGTTCCTCCCAGAATATATATGTATTTGATGACTTTTTCTTTCTTTGCTCAATAAAGAAATTAAATTAAAAATTCTTGATTTGTATTTTTTTTATTTATAACTCAGTGAGTTAATTTTGCTCCATGCAGCCACGTTAATTCCGACAATCGCGGCGTGTAACTTGTTAAGTTTCTATTTTAAGATCAATTGAGGCTTTTTATCATGTATATCGTCTAACAACTGAAATAAAACGCATTTGTTTTGTTTAAGAAGATTTCAGGCCAAGTACATCGGTCAAAAGAGTCATCCATCATCAAACGGCTGTCGAGGCATTACTATGATTTACGTAATTCTCCGGACTCTTTTTAGTAAACACGGATGTTGTTTTGATCAAGCAAGCTTCGCGAGCAAGAAAACCGCAATTTTTGTCCGGTTGTCATGTCAACTGTCTAGAATTGACCAATTGCCGTGTCTTGTCACGTCCCCTGACGCTCGTCACGCTCGATGCACGTAATCTTCCCGATTATTTGCTTGCCTTGTTCCATCAGTTCCATCAGCAAAGGCAACGGAAACGAAATAAGGTAAAAAAAACATCAACAAATAAAAATGTTTGACGCCAAAGTCGCATTGCCACACGCAACAAGTTTTGTAACTGCTGCTTTGTACCAAGGTAAATAATACTCCGCGGTCAAGAATTCAATTCGCGTGCGCTCCCGTGTTTACTTTGAAAAAGGAAACCCTCCCTCTCTCGAGCAAAATTTTGACTCAGAAAAGTTAAAAAGGCGATTGTGTAGAATCTTCGATCTTTACTCTCAAATTTCCAAGGCTGTTTACGGCCTTCAAGAAATTGTTCACTCGAACGCGATTTTCGCTGGGAGCGTAAATATTGACCGATTTGTCCGGTTGTTCTGTGGTAATTGACAAAAACCTCCCTTCGATATCTGGTTCAAGTTTGAAATTGACAAGAATGGTGGCCCCAGCTGTGGCACACATGCTATTAATTTAAAATCAATCAAACAGATATCATCTTAGTCCCTTGGGTTTTATTTCTTCTCTGTTAATAAAGAAAACTATCTCACCTACATCAAAGAGCTTGCGCTCTTCGGAAACATGCCGTGTTGTCGGCAGAACATCGTTGTGAATAAGTGATGAGTAAGAACAATAGCGTGAATATATGAATGCTCAATGACCCCAGAATTTGGGGTACACACTTAAAGCGGCGTGAAGTTGTCATGACGTGTACCTCCGCAAATGTTATCTCTTGCATAACCTGCACATTATGCAAAAAGTTATAAAAAGAAAGTTGTCATCTTTCTCAACATCACGAAGATGTTCTCGGAATCGGTCACCTAGTCGTCTTCCTGTTTCGCCGATGTATAACTTTTTGCATAATGTGCAGGTTATGCAATAGATAACATTTGCGGAGGTACACGTGAAACGATCAGTGATCTTAACAGATCGCTTAGGGCTCGATGTTTTGTCAGTGTTTTGAATGAAAGGACAAGTTTTGCATCGCGAGCGCGCGCATTTAAAAGTGCCAGGTTGTTCAGTTGTTTTGAATGCGCTTTGAACTAGAAAGTTACCTACATTTTTGTTGCATTTGAATGAAATCAGCGGTGGTTCCGAAAAGATTCTAGCAGTTTCTGGATCATTTTGCAGTATCCTAAGGCTGGCACTTTTAAATGCGCGCGCTCACGATGCAAAACTTGTCCTTTCATTCAAAACACTGACAAAATATCGGGCCCTAAGCGATCTGTTAAGATCACTGATCGTTTCACGTGTACCTCCGCAAATGTTATCTATTGCATAACCTGCACATTATGCAAAAAGTTATACATCGGCGAAACAGGAAGACGACTAGGTGACTGATTCCGAGAACATCTTCGTGATGTTGAGAAAGATGACAAAGACGCATCCAAACCTGTCGCTCGGCATTTTAATCTCCCTAACCATTCCAAACAACACATGTCGATCTCCGGCCTTTCCCTACATCAAGGTACCACGGAAAGCCGTAAAACTCTCGAGCAAAAACTTATCTTTCTAATTGGCACTCTTAATCCCCACGGTATCAACGAGCGCTTTTCATTCAATTAATTTATTCATGTTTTTCACGTTACCATGTTACCACCAATAGCGTAGCTCCATTTTCGATATATAAACCATACACAACCCACAATTCCTCGATTCGCTCCGACGAAGGGTTAACGCTCGAAACGTCAGCTAATCGAATCCCTGTACGGTGGTCAATTTACATTATCAACTCCGTTGATATACCAAATTTTCGTAAATCCACTTGGTACAAGGTGAACACCTTTCATAATAAGGTGTCATTTCTGGGAAAAAACCAAGTCAGTCAATTCTTGCTGAAGGCAGCAAAAAAAGCTGGCCTGCAAGCCCGTGGAAGGAAACTTTCCAACCATTCAGTACGAAAAACAAGAATCTCTCGTTTGCCTGATCCTGGTATTCCAGAAAATTTTGACACGCATTTGAGCGGTCACAAGAATTTACAAAGTTTAAGCTCGTAGAAGTCGGCATCCCTCACTCATCAGCTACATATGTCAGATACACTTCGAGAGCAAGTTCCTCCTCCAAGTTCAAGCGTTCAAAAGCCAGTTTTTCCTGTCAACCAAAGCAGCAGTTCGTTCCAGTGTTCAGTTTCCAACCAGATCAGTTTCAGCATTCATGTGATGCCGCACCATCCATTCTTCGCATTGGCAACCATCAGATCAATTTCAAATTGTGTGCTTAATATTCTTCATCCAAGAGATCCAGCCTGCAGTTGTGAAAAAAACGTGGCAAAGCGACCAAAGCTGGATGGGAGCAGTTAGAAAGACCAGAGGAGTTTCAGCATTCAATCGATGCCGCACCATTCATTCTTCACATCAGCAACCATCAGATCAATTTGAAACTGTGTGTTTAATATTGTTCATCCAAGAGATCCAGCCGGCAGTTGTGAAGAAAATGTAGCAAAGTGACCAAAGCAGGATGGCAGTAGTTAGAAAGACTTCTCCCAGTGTATTTCCATTTACTGTGTTCACATTTTGACATGTGCTGTAGAAAAAACCGCCGTTTAGTTTTCAAGTTAACAAACATTTTGAGTGCTGTAAGCTCATCACTTCTTCAAGTGTTTAAAAAAACTATTTTGAAGACCATTTTCTTGCATGTTTCATGTTGGTCATTCGAAATGAACTGGTAAAACTGTTGGTTTTTTGAAAACTTTGTTCTTGTCTTGGTTGCATCTTGTGCAAACAGCCAATAATATTAATTAATTTACTAATAATTAATAATTTAATAATTCATTACTTATACTATATATTAATTCGTGTTTTGGAATTTGACGCATGTCAATCATTCGTGGCAGTTCGCCATTCCGCTTGACTAAACTACTTTTCTTTCCCGCACGCCGGATTAACCTCAGAGATATAATAAATATCTTGCTAACCTCGTTTTCTTGTTCTGCTGTAAGTTACAAATCCTCGTTTTTTCCCGTTATGGCCCACTTGTTTCATGCTTTGGACCATAAACCAACAGCAAAAATCTTGGTTCATAAATTACAGTACGGACCTCGAAGTTGGTTAGTAAGAGGTATATATTTTACCTTCTGAACAGATTATATATGATGAAAATCCTCAAATCCCTGCTGTGTCATTACTTTAATTTAATACACACTGCTGTATATGCTAGTTGAGTGAAATATTGAATATGTGAAAGATCATTACAGTTATCAACACTACTTAAGCAGCAGTGAATATAAAGCCTGAAAAAATTCAAGCTTGTACAGGATTCGAACCCATGACCTCTGCGACACCAGTGCAGTGCTCTACCAACTCAGCTAACAAGCCAACTGGGAGTCGGTCATCTTGTTGGTTTGTAATGTACCCATAAATGATCAATATGTGATAATTAATATGATTTTCCTATATTTGAACTGCGGGGTAAAGAATGAATATGTGAAGGATCATCACAGTTATGAACACTACTTAAGCAGCAGTGAAAATAAAGCCTGAAAAAAAAATTCAGGCTTGTACAGGATTCAAACCCACAACCACTGTGATACCGGGCAGAGCTCTACCAACTGAGCTAACAAGCCAACTAGGAGCCGGTCATCTTGATGGTTCGTAATAATTATACCCGTGAATGACGAATATGTGATAATGAATATATGATTTTCATATAAATTATTTGAACTGTGGATTAAAGAATATGTGAACGATCATCGCAGTTATGAACACTACTTAAAGTGCTACTACGATCAGAAAATCACTTGTCTTTTTTCTTCAAATTTTTAAAGTGTGTTTGCTTAACAACCGACTCGCTAAATTGCAAGCTTTAATTTGTAGAAGTCAGTTTTTTATTTCGACTGAAATATTCTATTTAGTGATCCGCCATTACTAACTTCAAAATCTTGAGAGAACTGGATCGAGGACAGATAAAAAATTAATTAAATGGAATCACATACTGATTTAGGGGGGTGTTTTAGCAAAATGATCTCGTATTTTGGAATCTATAGTTTATTAAAAATGCGTGACTTTCTCGGAAAAATCACCAAGCGTGACATTCTCGGAAATGAGTCATGTGTTAGTAACATATAAAATAATATCTCATATAATAGTATAGAATGAGTTGTAATTCAGATATCCACATCGAATTGATATCAAATGGAGAATATCATTGTCCTTTTTGTGATGAGAGAATAGCAGAACATAATGTTAAAAAAGAGGAACCGTGTTGTGATGAACAGAATGTGTTGAATGATAATGGAGCGATTATATGCGTAAGTTGTGGTTCAGTTCATGGTTACAATGTTGTGAAAGAATACATTGATTTTCATGACAATATGTATAAAATAAAGAGAAAGTCTGTATATCACCGGAAGTATCATATTGAAAATGTAATAAATAAAATGTCGTAAGAATGGATTTCAAATTTCTGTAAAAGATAAGGGTAAAGGGTCAGAAAGGGGGCAGTATTTTAAATTAAATATACAACAAAACTCACAATACTATCCTGAACTAGGCAAATCAATGGGTTTGAGGCGATAAAAACACCACAACAGCTAGATTTTATAATGTCCGTATGCATAGCTTGTCACGCCATTATCATGAATATACCGCTTGTCGTCAAAGCAGCTGAGTGATACTTTATTTATCTCATAACTTCCTAGTTGATGGTTTTGGCTTCTGATTGTTTTCATTCTATGATGCAACTGTTTATTATCAAATAGTGTCTCTTTATAATTTTCATGTTTGATGTTATTCTTAATAATATTCTTAATTCCTTTCGCTGTCTTCCCTCCTTTTTGGTTGTCTTTCATATAGCTATACATTTTCAATCGTAGACCGATGAATTCACAAATTGGAACTCCTGCAGCCTCATCTTTGAATTTACCAATTACCTTTTTATTCGTCTTATCGAAATATGGAGAGCATTCTGGGTAGTCGCTGTTGTCAAATTTATTTTTATCCTTCCAGAAATTTCTATAGACGTCTCCGGTGTCAATTTCATAGGTCAATGAGTCTGTGTCTGTGAAGAGCAGCTTCGCCTTGTTTCCATACTTCTCTTTAATGTAGTTGTAATGGAAATCGTACATCAGTGTCTTGCTTAGATCAAGGATACACATTCCTACATATGCTGGCCGGTTTAAAGTGTTTCTTTTATCTTATGAACAGCTACCAAATTTGCATTGAAGATTTTACTGCTAACATATGTCGGTTTAGCAGCAATTCTTAATAGTTTCTTTTCATCGGTGACTAATCTGACGTCTACTCGCTTTCTGAGGTTTTCCATCGTTTTTCCAAATACACTGTTATTCATCAGCTTGAAAAAGTCTTTCTCAAAGGCATTTTTAGCATCAGTTCTTTTCTGAGTGTTGAAGTCGATGTACTGTCTGAGCCAAGGGGACTGATTGAACTTTAGAACTCGATGGACTTTAGTTATTTTCAAACCGAGATCAGTGTATAATTGGAGGTTCCTATAATGGAGCACGTATTTTTCTTTGTTGCTTAATGTTGGTATCAGTTTATGTACCAAACCAGTTGATATTTTATATTTCTTCGCGATGTTTTTACAATAATCTGATAGCATGTCCCCAGTCACTTTGACCTTTTCCGGTCCCAGTGGATAGTCATTGTGAAGATCATGTAACTCTTGGGGGTATTCTAAATCAACTTCAAGTATCAAACCTTTGTTGCTGTCTTCTTTATAGACAGCCAGGTCTAACTTGCTGATCCGCTTTTCTGTCAACCATTTGAAACCACCGGTTGGTAAATATTGACTCATAGCCCAACCATACAAATTATTTGCATCTAGATACATGATGTACTTCGAGGGCGCCTTCTCATTGTAATCTTTCATGTATTTATTGTTTGCTTTTCCGTATCTGTTGGCTACATAACTGATTCCTCCACGCATACCCTTTTCAATGAATTGAAACATGTCAATATCAACCATAAGCTCTAGTTTAATGTCAGTCATTTTAAGCATGGCGTCCCAAGATAGCCCTGGAGATGTGAAATAGTGACACGGGTCCAGTTTGTAGTACTCAATACATGTTTTCCTGAAGTTTTCAAATACATCAGCTAATAGGAGCACATCTGTTTTGAGGTACAGGTTATGATAATCCCCCATATTATTCGAAGAGAAAGTATTCCACACATTTTGAGCATGAGCATAGTCTTCATCTGAGATATGTTAATCACTTAATATGCTGTAAAATTCTTCCTTTGTTGGAAGCTTTTCATTGAATTTATCAAAGCTGTCCATGAAGTCGTATGGATAAACTCCTTTTCTTACCATTAAATCAAGATACTTTCCCTTAAACTCTTGCGAGGTGTATTTCAATGCTTCTTTTGGTAGATTACTGACTAGTCTGTCCAAACTAGAGCTCATGAACTGGAAACTATCAATAAAGGTCAAGTGATTACCAAGCATGAAAGCCATGTACTTCTCCATGTTATTGGGGATAGCATTGATATTCATTTGACAGTCTTCACCTTTCTTGTTTTTGTAAGTGTGCTTCTTAACAATGGCTCCAATCTCCTGCATAATAAAATGACTATCATAGCCTCTTAGATTGTGAAATATGACTGGTATCTTTATTTCATCTGGGTTCACTCTGAGTTTCAGATTACAATCTTGGTGAGCAGAACCTCTATACTTGCCGGTAATATGACAATGATCTCGAACTCGGATATCTTTGTCAGTGTATTTTTTATCACAAATGTGACAAACTTTGGCTTTTTGGAATTTCTCTTCATCATCTTTAGTCATTTTCAATGGTTTGTTAAAAATTTTTTTCACAACATTCTTGCAATACTTGACTTCCTCCAGCATAGCTTCCATAAATTTGTACACAGCCTTTTCACCCCTGTATATTACTGCTAGTTTGCTGTATTTATCATCATAACAACAAACAACTTTGTAACCATATCCACAATCAGTATGCTTCTGATAGGCTTCAGTATATGATTTATCACTGTTGGGTTGGCAACCGTGTATTTTTTCAGTGATGGCCTCAAAATCAGCATAGATCACAAATGGTACCTGCTCTTGTTTATGAAAGTTGTTGAATTTCAGTATGTTATCTTTGTTTGGCATTTTTATTGCCTGTGTGCCATTTACTTGCATGCAGTTGTCCTTGTGATCATTCAGAACCCTTTCAGAGCTGAAGCATTGAAGACAGTGCATACAAAAGTGTTTTCTTTCTTTGTGCTTTGTTTGATTGTACATAAACTTATTGAAATCTTTGATTAGCACATAATGCTTGTTTTCATTTTCAGTTATTAGAAGCAGATTCAAGCAGTCTGCATATTTCTCTTTTGATACATATATTGGATATGGTTGTTTGTCCTCATAACCGAAAACATTGATGTTGATCTCATTTTGTTTTTCAATCTTATTGTAATGTTTGGTAGTCACTGGAAATTCAATTCCTGAATAATCTAAATTTTCAATAAATTTCCTATCAACTTTTTTAATCCTCTGTGGGTATTTCTCTTGTGGGTTCAAGTGTCTGATGTGACACCACCGGAAGCATTCGTTATCCTCATTTTTCAAGTTAACTAAACCTTTGGCACTATTTCGTAATTCTGCTGGTAGTTTTATGTATGAAGAACCTCTCATTGGTTGATATTTGACAATATTGATATAATGACTATCAACTGAATCAACAGTCCAACCTGAACCTTCAGATATCCATTGAGCTATCTTATTCAAGATTTGCTGTTTTGACAATTGCAGTGATTCAGTGACTTCCAGATTATTCACAAGTGTTTCAGCTTGACTGTTGAAATATGCGGTTTTGTATTCTATTGCTCCGTTAGTCATTTTTGTGAATGTTACCTTGAGTGTTTCAACAAATTTCAGTCCTTTCATTTCATTTAACAATTTTTTAATATGTGTTTCGATTGCCATTCTTGTGTTTAGTAGTTGCTCTAGCGGGTCTTTGTCATTTTTTATATCAATTTCAAAAGACTTGGTATACCCCTTTAGAGCTTTCTCTGTTTGTATAATCTTAGTCCTGGGTGTAGGAGTTGGGTTTTGAACCACCTTTTTAGCTCTTGGGGCAGGCACTGGTTTCTTTTTCAATTGTTCTATTTCTTCCAACCATTCAGCAGGTGGGGCTGGTAATCTTTTTCTCTCAAAATAATCAACCAATTCTTTAACAGTTGGTCTTTGTGTTGTTCTCTTTAGTTTTTTGATTCTAGGCGGGGGGACTGGTTTGTAATCATCCACCACAATAACTTTTGGCTTCTTCTGCTGCTTTAACAGCAAATTGATGAGCTTAGATTTGCTCAATTTTTTAAGACTTTTCTTGTCCATACTATTATTAGTTTTGATAAATTTTTCCATTTATATTATAACTATATATTTTTTGTTTAAGTCAGTTTCAATGCGCGTTTAAGTAGGGTTGATAATTCAAGTGATTCCAAATCCTGGAATCCTTTGAACTGATTCAAATTTTATTTTTTTGATGCTTTTTTGTTCTCTTATGAAGCGTTCTGCCGGCCAGTGTGTAATTTTTGCCATTATTACAAACTTCACAGTACCATTCTTTATTCAGCATATAGGTAGTCTTGTGTTTTATTCTTTCCTCATCACTGAGAACTCTAGGTCTTCCTCGACCTCTTTTGATTTTGACATTTTGATTCTCCATAATATATAGTTCTATAAATTATTTTTTAAATATCTTTCTCTTCTTGATAAGTATTTTATACTCTCCTCCAAGTGTTTAGTTATTTCGTGGATTAAGTCTTCGAAACAGTTGCTAACGATGTATTTACACTTGTTTTTCTCATACATTTGCTTCATAATTTTTTGTTTATCCGACACTTGATATACACCAGTTGGGCTTTTGAATTCAAGACATAGAGCATTGTATTTTCTTGTTGGATTCATTAACATCAAATCACACTGACCAGTCATATATCCTTTTTTATAACTTCTGATTCTCATGTTTGGGCTTATTTGACTCTCACCTAAACCAGCAATCATTAATGCGTCTTCATATTTCTTTCTGATGAATGAAACAATCTTATAATGCAGATCATTTTCACATTCAATTAATAGCATATTATTGCTTCTGTCATTAAACTGTTTGTAATATCCCTGTTTCCTGATTGATGGCAATACTTTTGATGTAACCCAATGTTTAAATTTTACTGCTTCTTGTTTTTTAGAAGACAATATTAGTGAATAAAGTCCTGATTCATTTATAAAAAAACATTTGAAAGTTTTTTCGATGGTCTCAGCATGAGGTAACGTTTTGTTACATCGTGAATTTGTGGTCTCAGCATGAGGTAACGTTTTGTTACATCGTGAATTTATGCTGATTTTGTGGTCTCTTAAGATTCTATCATCAGATAAAACATGATCCTTGATTCCTTTTTGTGGATTTTTATAGTCGAGAATAATAGCTATGTCTCTACCTCTGAACCATATATCATTTTTATCATCAAGATAACAATCTATTGATACATCTAATTCTTTATTATCGTAGGAATATTTTTGCATTTGTATATTATATTAAAATAATTTATTTTTTAATTCATTTTCAACCCGTGTTTAAATATAGTCAGGACTAATAATATTCTTGGCTACATAATAGCAAATAACAGTATGTACTACTGTAAGGTCTACTTATATATATGTTAGATAATTTTCTCTTTATAATATTTCTTTTAAATCCCTAAATGGTATCCAACTGTTAAATTCGTCACTATAACCCTTCCACTTCACCAAAGCTTGTTTTTTCTTATAGTCTCTGCGAATGACTTTATCGATACGGAAAACATCCTGTCTGGCTTTTAATAATTCAGGTTCATAAAAACTCCCTTCAATATCTTCACCTTTCAGATCCTTTATTTTGTATGTTATTGGATTAGTGTATTGAATCTTATCAACTGTAAACACTTCTTCTGTCCAATTTGGTGTATAGCCCTTGTCAAACACATTCCGTTTATACTTAGATATTCGGACCTTATCACCTATTTTAAATTTTGGTTTCTGTTTTAATGGCTCCATATCACCATATAGATTAAAGTAAACAGTTCCTTCATTCTTTTTCTTTGAAGCCTCTGTAGGTGTCATCTTTATGCTTGAATGTTTGGTATTATTATACTGTTTCACTAATTTTGGCAACATGTCTAAATACTGTGTATTACCTTGAACAGTGAACTGCTTCCACATTTTGGATTTAATTGTCCTATTCCATCTTTCAACCACTGAGGACTTTTCTTCATTCTCAGTTGAGTACATCTGTACACTATGTTTCTCTAATAGGTCTTTCACATGTTTGTTATAGAATTCTTTTCCCTTATCAACCCATAAATACTGTGGTTTTCTGCCTTCCTTGAATATTGTTTTGAATGCTTCAGTGACAGATTCACCTTTCTTATCCTTCAATGGGACAATCCAACCATATTTGCTGAAGACATCAATAACCATAAGAAGATATCGATAACCTTTATTCCATTTACTGAACTGTTGCATTTCAACTAGATCACTTGCCCATATTTCATCAATTTTATTTACAATCACACGCCGCCGAGTGAAATTTCGTTTTATGGGTGCATGTAATTCATCTGCTAATTTTTCTTGCCAGTTTTCTTCACTCGACGGCTTTTTCCGTTTTTTGGAACACCAAGACCTAGTTTCTGTTTTTTGTCAATTAAGAATCTGGCTGTTTGACCCCATTTTGGCATCTCACCATAAGGAATCTGATCAAGAGATTTAATCATTGTTCTATCACAGTCTCCTTTGTCTTTTTTCATGTCATAACAAATATCATGATAAGCTGCTATCTCATCCACTTTAATGTAAGGTAGGACATTCCATTTTGTAACCTCACCTGTATTTGGATCATATTCCAGTTGTTCATGCAACGGGTTATAAGGTCCCATATATTTATATTTACTTGGAGTCCAACCTGCTTTTGGTTTAGGAAGCTTGCCAATAACCTTATGAATGTCAATACCTTTGCCATAATCTAATCCTTTGATATCTGTTTTGTAACGAATGTTTGGTCTGACTTTTGTTGATAGTTGTTTCAAAGCTTCTGATCCAACTTTTGAAATCGCAGGTTTTGCAAGTGAAAGTCCTTTATCAATCAATTTCTTTTGCAGCTTTGGATTTCTCATTGCTTCTGATGCATAATATCTCCCCATTTCAACTCCCTTCTTAGCCAAATAAGGAACACCATGTTCTAAGAATCCTGTTAGTGCCATATCTGCTGCTGAATCTAGTATGCCCGCCCCTTCAGACGGGCTAATCAGTTTCCCTTTCCTTTGACAAATTTAGTCTTTGTTATTCCACATTCGGCACAAGTGCATTTCATCACAGTTCGACCATTTTTAGTCTTCTGATATCTCTCACTTCCTGGTACACATTCAGTTACTTTCTTCTGTTTTACACAATATGATTTTACCATTATACCATTAAGTTAGATATTTTTGAAGTAGTCTATGATGAATCTGTGATTGACACTTGGGTCTGTTGGACTGAATTTGGAGTTGTGTATTGTATCCAGAATAGATGTTCCTTTTTGTCTCTCAAGAAGATAGTATAAACACCAATATCCACATAATACTGATTCCCTTTCTTGTATCTCATCACCAGAGTATTCAAGTTGTTTACCGCTTGCAGCCATATACATTTGAACTTCTGTTGGCATCATTAAACCGAAAGAGTCGAAGTATTCACAGTATTTATCATTTTTGAAATTCCTATAACAAACCCAATGAGTACCAGGTCCAATTTTGGAATCAAGATTGACTATCCCACATTCATTGTTTTTTATTTGTCTAGGAAGATTGTCTCTTGAAAATACTCCTCTAAAATGTTTTATTCCAAGTTGTTTCACCCAATTGATTAAATCAAAGTTGGATAAGGGTTTGTTTACAAAATGGTTCCTAGTATGGGGATTGAATTGAATGGACTGTTTGGTCCTAGTAGAAGCCCTTTTCCTTTTCTGGTCTTTTTTTTTATCCCATAACCGATTGGGTTATCCCATGTACCAAAGAAAGGTGGCGATTGCCATGGAATCATAACGTGTGTGATCTGGAACATGAACTGGTATTGACCGTCTAGAACGGCTGTGTTCAACATGCAAACCCTTTCCAGTCAAGGCTTTCATAAGTAGAGGAATTCCAATACTTGCTAAAAGTGTTCCAAGAAACCCACCAGACTGAGTTTTTGTTGGTTTGATAGCAAGTTGTCCACCAGACTGCATCGCATTTACAAGATCAGCCATTTGTCTCACATTCAATAAATTTCCAAAATTCAATAGTTGGGACAAGTTTTCATTGGGAATAATGAATCCTCCTTTTTGTTTCTTTCCAAATAGTTTATCAATGCCGAGACTTGCTAATGAAGAAAGAGCACCTGTGGCCAATGCTGGAGCCGCTTTAGCTACTGCCTTACCTGCATATGGTAATAGTCTTGTTCCAAGTGAAAAAAGACTTGACCAAAGAGAACCTCCATGCATAACTGATTTTCTGACCTGTGCTTTTGATATCTTGATATCGGATCCAGTTCCATTTCTTTTTGATTTGTTCAGTTTGTTGATTTGTCTTTTTGTCAACATAAGTTGATCACCGCCAGATAATTCATCATGAGTCAGCCTTAATGTTACCGCTGAATTTGATTTAATAGCTTTTGCCAGCTTTTCTTTCTGACCTTGTGACAGTGTCACTCCATGAGGATGATAAGTAGTCATATAATATATGTTTATACTAAATTGTATTTAATATAAATAATGATTTAATTTAATTATTTAATTATTTTATTATTTTATTATTTAATTTATTTAATTTATTTAATTTATTTAATTATTTCCATTACATAGATCTCAGAATCAACTTTCCATCAGTCTTTCTCATCTCAACATCCTGTTCATACAGCACAAGTGCATACACACTGTAATCAGCATTTGTTACCCCACTCAAAGTGTATTTGAAAGTCAGTTTTGTCATTCCATCTTTTATGTCCTGCTTCTGTTTTGTCAGATCAAAGTAAATGAAAGGGAATATTGTACCAAAGTTTCCTCTTGTGAGAAGGGTGTTCTCACTGAATTCATTTACAACTTGAAAATATTTCAAAACATCTCTGAATACCCTTGTGGGCTCTGTTGATGGTTTGTAATGAATCTCAGGATAATCATTTCCATTCCCTACCTCAAGATAACAATCAGTCAAAGTTCGGTTATTTGCAACTGAGAATGTGTTATAGAGAAATTTATTGGCTGTCTGAGATGCATCACTTGCATCATTGATGATGAATACAAAGACATGTCTGGGTTTGTTTATTCCTGTGGAAATACGGAAATTGGCAGTCTGTTGTCTTGTTGAATTGCCTCTCTCAACCATTTCTCTCATGTAAGTCCACTTTCTGTTGTCAAGATACGTGCTCATGTACAAAGACTTTCCCACAGAATTGAAAACAATACGAGGAACTATTAGCTGGAATTTAGTCAGTATCACACGACATTCATCACTAGCCTGCCAAACAAGATTGTCATCACTCTCAAGTGTTAGGTTCAACTCTATTTTTGAGTTAGGCAAGATTTGATTATAAAGTTCCTTGAAAAATCCATATCTATTTAATGCTAACTCTGCATTTATTTCACCGCCATCATTAAGCAAAGCTTTACGATCTGAGAATCCTTTGTTATAAGCAGCTTGTGCCACTCTGTTTTCAGCACCTCTGGTGGTGTCAAGATAGAAGAACTCATTGGTTCCCTGACTTACAGCATAACCCTGTGAATACTCAAGCAATGACTTAATATTTGTGGCTTGGTTAGCATCTCGGCATTCATAAACATCGATTCCATTCATTTTTACATTAATGGTGTTAATAAGAGCGTGAACTGAATTAACAATACCATTTTGATCTGCAGCAGCAATGACAGCTCCATCTGCAAGCTTATTTTCTTTGAAAATAACATTAAAACGGGCATTATACCAGTCAAATGGTGTTGTCTCTCCACTGTTATCAACAACGAATCGGTAACCTGTTTTCCTCTGATGAGCATTGTTTGCAAGTACAGTATTAAGTGCTGTCTCAAGCTCAAAGACAACATCTTCATATCGTTCGATATAATTTGAATCGCGATAGTTTGACATATATTATTGTGTTAGATAAAAGTTACTTAATTTTTCGAGGTCTGCCTCTCTTTCTTTTGATCTCACCCCCAGTCTTAATCTCACTCTCAGTTCCACTTTTTCTCTTTTTCTTGCTTAAAAGTTCTATTATTTTGTCACCACCTTTTTTGCCAGCATGTTCACCAATTGTTGTAGCTGCTTTTTCAGCTGCTTTTTTTACAGCTGTTTTGGCAATGTCAGTAAAGATGCCTTCACCAATTTGCTCATATTTTTTGTACTCAAACCTCTTCATATAATATTAGGTTTTATAATTCTGTCCCTCTCAAGAATAACTCAATATACCAATCTATCCCATTCAAATCAACTGGTGCTCCGGAAGAATCAGTGACATAAAAACGTATTGAGCTGATTGTGTGTGTTGAGATAGGATTCCATGAAAGAAAACGAGGTTTGTAAGTGAAAGGTAAACTTGTGACGAGATCTGTGACTGGAATAACAGCGATTGTATTTGTACTATTGCCATCAACAATGCTATCTATCACATTATCACAATTGATATAAATTTCATCCACTCCTCTTGTAATATCTGGTAGATTTGTTCCATATTCTGTTGCTGAAACTAATTTTGAATCGAAACCGATAAGTTTTCTGAAATCATTATTTCTCAGATCCACTCGATAGTTTTCATCAAGTTCAATCAAAATGCGATATGTTGACAAAACGAAATATATATTGATACCATACTTGAATTTTGATTTGTCTGTTTCAGATGATTCAGTACATGGCTATTTTTACTCATATACTCATGAATGTAACTATTGATATCGTCGTATGAATACATCCCGTCAACGAATGTTATTGTTTCCCAGTTTACACCTTTGTCATAGCTATATTTAATTTGATTATTCCCTAAAGACTCTCTGATGTTGTACCAACTGTATGTCATATTGATAACATTCACAGCCATTTCATATTTCAAATCATTCGTTAATTTGATAGGTGTATTGAATCTTTTTTCAAAATCATGACTCTTACTAACACCAATTTTGTCTCTGTTTTTACTGTTGAATCGTAATGAAATTTCTGTCATATACTTTTACATTAGATATTTCATCATTATTTTATTAAGCTCCTCGTTTCCAACAATACCCAGTCTGCTTAATACATGTAATATATTTGCAAACTCATTTCTGACACTCATACTGTTGTTGCCAGCAAAAATAGACCCACCCAGCAACTGTAGTCTTGAAAGCAAGTCATTGATATTATTATAATGGACAACACCTGCTCCATATTGTTTTCTCTTTCTCATTCCTTGCCCTGTTTTGTATTTGTAAGAACTCAATACATCTGCAATCGTTTCTCTGTATTTCCTCAAAGTTTGTATTTCTCTTTGATGAGATTCATTTTCTTCTACAGTGATTGATTTTTTTTTCTTCTTCCTAGATCTTGGGCAATTTTTGAAGCTTTCTCCCTTTCTTCAAGAAGTTTTTGTGGGGTGACTTGAGTTAATTCGGATGGTTTCAAAAGCTTGTTATTTTTCAATATAATTCTGTCATCTTTATCGAAATAGTTATCGATATTTAAAATGCTGGGTTTCTTGCCCTCTTTTTCATCTTCTTTATCTTCTTTAGGCGCTTCAATGGCTAAAGGAAGTTCCGTTCCCATTGTAATTGCTCTTATATTAGATTCTATAACATCATCAAGTCCTCGTTTTAAATCCTGCTGGTTTTCTTTCAACTGTTCAATGACTTTATCCTGTTTTTTGTCAACACTTTCTTTCACACTCTTCTGGACATCAATAGAGGGTTTCAGTAATTCTGAGGTTGTATCATATGCATCCTGTTTTCTGTTTTCATAAGTCTTGATAACCTCACGTACTTCTCTAGTTTTATTTCCAGCTTCAATTCCACTTTCAAGAAACCTTTTCATACGTTCTATATCCATATACAATTGTGTTAGACTAATCTAAACTATTAACATATGGAAATTCCAAATTATGATATTGTTCAGAATTCAGATAATTCATTCAGACAGTTGTATCCGTATATGCCAAAAGATACATTCAGAATGTTATTGGCTGGAAATTCTGGATCTGGAAAGACAACCTTGTTCTTGCATCTGATTATGGAACCTTTGGTCTGTTATGATCAAATACATCTATACGCCAAAAACTTGGATCAAGACAAATATCAATATTTACAGCAAGTGATGGATGTAATAAGCAAACAAGTTGGTTACCCCGTTTTAGTTTGTAGCCAAGATGAAATTTTACCCGTTGAACAAATCAAAGACACTGATTTACAGCGACTGGTTGTGTTTGATGATTTTGTGACTGATAAAAAACAAGATCAAATCATAAGCTATTTCATTCAGGGTCGCCACAAAAATTGTTCAGTTCTGTACCTAACACAATCCTTCTACGGTTGCCCAAAATCTGTTAGACTTCATTGTAGCCATTTCTGTCTTTATGATTTCCCATCCACAAGAGAGAGAAATATTATCTCACAAGAACTTGCAATCGACAAGCAAAAGTATATTGAAGCAACAAAAAAACCGTATTCCTTCTGTTATGTTGACAAACCAATGAAAACAGTGAAGAGAAATTTTTACGGCGTTATCTAATCTAATATTATATGGGATTATTTAATGATTTACCAACTCCAGACAATATAGAAACTGGTGAAAGAGGTCCAAAAGGTGATAGAGGTCCTGGCGGTCCACAAGGTCTAAAAGGTGATAAAGGTGATAGAGGTCCTGCTGGTCCAAAAGGTGATAAAGGTGATAATGGAAATGGATTCAAATTAACACAAGATGGTAACTATGATCTTGAAAATAAACGCTTGACTAATGTTGGAGAACCAAATTCAAACAAAGATGCTGTTAATATGAGATACGTCAACGATGCTGTTTTATCAATTGAAGGAACACGTGTTAATCCATTTAAATTTCTTCTTGAAGATATATCAAAAACAACTATTCTTATAAATGCAAATAATCTCAAATTGGAAGATTTTAATAAAAGCCCTTACTCAATAAATAAAAAAGCCTTGTCTTTTGTTATTCCTACTGCTGGTCTTACAACTGTTCTTCGTTTTAATTTGTCACAATTGGAAGTTTCAAGATACACTTTTGCTGTTGAGTTTTATACAAACGGTAATCCAAATAATGCAACAGTTGATGATGATAATTTGTCATCCAATTTAGTTGAAAGAAAAGATTCGATAAAAAGAGCATTTCCAGAGACTCATCTTGTAGAGGCTTATCTCAAAAGAATATTCTTCCTTGAAAAAACAAGTAATGGTCAAACATCAATGGAGTTATTGTTGATTTCACCATATTTACAAAATAATAAAAAACATTATGTTATAGTTTATGGTGTTTACGGATTTTCAAATATCATTTTATCACATATTCACGACCCAGTGTATGAAATTGAAAACGGCAATGTTGCTTTTGGTGGTAAAATTGACATGAAAAATAATAGAATCATGAACCTACAAGATAACCCCTCAAACCCACAAGACGCTGTAAACAAAAAGTATGTTGATGCTGAAATTGCTAATTTTAACACATCAGACTTTGTCAAAAAAGATGGAAGTGTTATAACGACAGGCAATCAGGATTTTGGGGGGTTCATTATAAGAGGTCATGGGATCGGAAACCAACCAGCAGATCTTGTGAATAAATCTTACATTGACACTAATCTCGCATCTAAAAGCAGTATCGGTCAAACTCTACTTCGAGATGGAACACAAGAAATGATTGCTGATTTGGATCTTGGGGGCAACAAAATAATAGATGTTGGGGCTCCAACTACCTACAAAGATGCTGCCAACAAAAAGTATGTTGATGACCTTGTTTTTTCAGCATCTGGAACACAAAAAAATCCATTCGCTTTTCTGTTGAAAGATATTACCAAGTCAACAGGGATACAAAATGTCAATAGCCTTCGAATTGAAGATTTCAACAGATCACCATATCATATTAACAAGTCATCATTGTCTTTTTTGATTCCAACAAGTGGTAACTTCACATCCAAGATTCGTTTCAATTTAACATCACTGAGAAATGCACAGTATACATTGATTATTTAGTTTTATTCCCCATCTGATCCTCAAAATGCTGTAGTTGATTTATTCATTCCAACTGTAAATATACGAGATGCGGGACAGCCGTTTCAAAAACCTTTTCCTGAAACTCCACACGTTGATGGTTACATGAAAAAACTTTTCCAGATAGAAAAAACCAGTGGTGGTCAAGCGGCAATACAGGTTGAGCTAAGTAGCACAGCTCCAGCGTCTAACACCAAAACACATCTCATTGTTTATGGAGCTTATGGCTTTCATACCAACTTGTCTTACTTTGTCCATGACCCAGCTTATGAAATTGAAAACGGTCATGTTGTGTTTGGTAGTAATGTTGACATGAAATTAAACAAAATCCTCAACCTGCAGGATAACCCCTCAAACCCACAAGACGCTGTAAACAAAAGTTATGTGGACCAGAGGTTGCAAACCAAACTCGATACGATTGCACAACAAAATCTAAATATGAACAACAATGCCATTACTGATCTTGCTCCACCCGTCAACGCAGACCATGCGGTGACAAAACTTTATACTGACGAATATTTTCTCTGACGAGACGGTTCGACTGCGATGTATGGCGATTTGTCAATGGGTGGAAATAAAGTGACGAATTTAGCGGACGTGGTGAATGAAACTGATGCAGTGAACTTTAGAGTTTTAAATCGAGCTTCACAAACCATCAGAGCAAACACTTTATTATTGAATGGAACAAATGCGATGGCAGCGGATATGAAACTTGGAGGGCATAAAATCATTAACTTAAAAGAAGGAACAAATAAAACCGATGCCGTAAATTTAGATCAATTAGAAAAAAGTCATATTTCATCTGCTTCTCATCCAAAGAATGCTTTCAAATATTTGATGAATGATATCGATGAAATTAGCACTGAATATGGCTTGACAGTTAATGGATATGTCAATTTACCTCGTTCACCACATTTGATTTCAAAAAAGGTCATTGATATAGACTTGAATAAAGAATCTAATCATATTTACAGAGCTAGAATTGGTTTTAATATGTACACAATAAAAGATGGAAAATACACTTTCATTCTTGAATGGCTATTTCCTGATTATGAAGGAATGAGTCTTAGTAGTGCAACATTCAGTGCAACTGGCGGAATTACAATTCATAAAACTGTAGGGAGAAAATTTGATAACAGAAATGAAGATCATTCGAGATATTTATTATGGATTGAAAAACCATCAGTAAGTTCACCGCCTGAATATTTATATTGTACGATTCATATTAATGCTAACCCAACTTATCCAAATAAGTACAAAGTTCATTGTGTTGCATATGGTATTGATTTTGAAGCTGTAGACGTTCCATCAAGTGTTTACGACTTCGAAGAAGCTTATAAAATCGTGAATGAAAAAATACAATTACAAACTGATTTAGATTTGAATGGACATGCTTTGATTAATAATTCATCAAACTTATTTGATGGTGAAAATGGTGAATTGACAATGCTAAATAATATTAATATGAACAGCTATTTAATAAAAGAGGCTAAATTTGGTGGTGATTTAAATCTAAATGGCCATAGAATTCATAATAATGGTTTGAAACTATTTCGTTCAAGCGTTACAGGTGTAATTATGGAAACGGCATTCGATTTGGGTGGATTTGCTCTCTATCAGCCAAAATTAGGAGGTGATCTAAATTTGAATGGGAATAATATAATTGGTCAAATACAATATTTAAATTGCTTTGTCAAAGCCAATCAAGGACATAATAAGAATTCTTTGAAGCCTGTATTGATAAATGGCGCTGAATTTTTAGTTATTCATAATAATAACTTTTATATTAAGAATATGTATATTATACAAGGAACGAAGCGGGGGATGTTTTATTTCAAGAAAAAAGCTGAAGGTGCTGGGCCATTGCCATTACCAGCAACTTTTTTCGAATATAGAATTCCTTCTTTGAGTAGAAACATAAGAACAGTTGCAGTCAATAAATCATTATCGAGAGGCTATTTTATAATTGACTATTCACATCCCAATAGTGGAGCATTTGATACAGCATTCACACTTGAAGTGGTCATGAATTAATCTAAATTAATATTATAATGGGAGTATTCAATCAAGATAATACAAGAACTGGTGAAAGAGGTCCAAAAGGTGATAAAGGTGATAATGGCAATGGATTTAATTTGACACATGATGGAAATTATGATCTTGGAAACAAACAATTGACTAATGTAGCAACACCAATTTCAAATAATCACACAGCTACAAAGGAGTACGTTGATACAGAAATTGCTGCCCTAGATTTTTCTCCATTTCTTAAAAAGGATGGAAGTGTTACAATGACCGGCGACATTGATATTGGAGGAAATAAAATAACTAATGTTGATGAAGGAACATCAGATGATGATTGTGTAACAAAAAAACAACTAGATTTGAAGTTAGATAGAGCAACTTTTGTTATTTCAAATTCACTGCCTGGTATACCTGTTCTTGATGGAATTTCAATTGCTTTGATACCATCTCTGTCTGTATTGACAACTGATGCTGATGATAGAGTTTCTAGTTGGCTGGATCCTGTTAATAATGTCACTTTTACACAAACTTCTAATTCGAAAAAGCCTTCACTTCTGAGGAATTCTGTTAAAAAAAGATTCTTCGTGAGGTTTGATGGAACTGATGACTATTTAAGAATGAACTCATTCGATGTTGCAAAAGTCGCTGGGTCAAATGGTAACACATGTACTATCATGATCATCGCTGAAACAAAACAAGTCAAGGCACAAAATCTCAATTTCAATGGGGTAAAGGTAACATCCGTTTTGGAGTTCATTTACCATGGGCCGGTGGGACATGTTACATTGATTTTGGTTCAGTATCTAACGGCAGACTTTCCGTTTCTTCTTTATCAAATCTGACTGGAAACATTGAAGTATGGACTATTCGTGTCGATGGATCTGATCTTGAATTATTTAGAGGTGTATCATCGATGACTCCAATCGCAACTACATTAATAACAGCAACATTGTCTGGGAGTGCACAAGAAATGTTCCTCGGTTGTCAAATTCATCCTGATGGTTCTGCTATTAATTTCTGTGGAATGGATCTGTATGGTTTTGCTGTTTGGGGAAAAACTTTGACTGATGAAGAAATTAAGAACATGCATCGATTTATAGAAGACTATTACGATCTGTAAAATTTGTCTAATTGACTATTATATGATAAAAGACATTATTAAATACGTGAAATACTTTATCAGAGAAACCAAAGAACGTAATCCTGACATAGATGGCTCGATTTTGAAATCAGCTTTGGTGTACCAATATCTGTATCACAAACATTTCAACAAATTTATTTCAATTGGCAGTATTTTGCAAACACACAATGACATTGGACTTATTGGGCCAGGCAGCGGTTGCTTGACATATTTCTTGGAACATACTCTTGGTTGGATTGATACATTACAAACACATGGTATACTTCATGATGCATATGGAAGATTTTATAACAGTTATTCATTAGACCGTGGATATTGTTATGCAATACCTTGTTTATTTACATCAAAGCGAAGAAAAAGATCTCCATTATCTGGCCAAATATCTGGGATTCTTTATTGCATTTTTAATAGAATTATTGTATAAAATATATATATGAAAGAGAGAAAAAGTATATTCAGCTGGAACCATATTTCAGGTGAATTAACAGAAGATCAGGTAAATGAATTAAAAGCCTATTACCACACATATCACAGAAAGTGTTGGGCTTACAAACAGGCTGTCAAAAGATTCAAAAAATGGAAATTAGCTGGCAATTCGGCATCCATTTTATTTGCAACTGGCGGTCTTGCTGCAAGTATTTCAACCGGTGGTGTAAGTTTAGTTGCCATCAGCACAGTATCAATGTTAATACAAGGCTGGATGAAACATAAAAACCTTGATCTGAAAATACAGAATTGCACATATGCCTATCAAAGCTACCAACACCTTCTGAATACAATAAAGGAAACCATGAGAAGTGGCAATTTTGAGGCATCAACTATACATTCAACCATGAAATACATTGACGATTATGTCGTTGATAACAGCCCTATCATAGACAAGTATTTTGTCAAATATGATGAAAAATTCACTGTCTGATAATACCAATAATCACATCAAATCTTAACAATAAAATTTTAACCCAATATTGATCATAAAATCCAAGCGTCTTTTTTGATCTAGTAACTATTATTTCATCAAATGGAAGATCAAGCATTAAAAATATTTGCTTAAGCATAAATTTAGTGCTAATCATTCTTTTACGTTTATTGTTCACCAAGGGAAGCACTTTGTCTATCTCTTCGAATATTTTAAATATTTTACCCTTATCTTTTACAGAAATTTGAAATCCATTCTTACGACATATTTTATTTATTACATTTTCAATATGATACTTCCGGTGATATACAGACTTTCTCTTTATTTTATACATATTGTCATGAAAATCAATGTATTCTTTCACAACATTGTAACCATGAACTGAACCACAACTTACGCATATAATCGCTCCATTATCATTCAACACATTCTGTTCATCACAACACGGTTCCTCTTTTTTAACATTATGTTCTGCTATTCTCTCATCACAAAAAGGACAATGATATTCTCCATTTGATATCAATTCGATGTGGATATCTGAATTACAACTCATTCTATACTATTATATGAGATATTATTTTATATGTTACTAACACATGACTCATTTCCGAGAATGTCACGCTTGGTGATTTTTCCGAGAAAGTCACGCATTTTTAATAAACTATACATTCCAAAATACGAGATCATTTTGCTAAAACACCCCCCTAAATCAGTATGTGATTCCATTTGATTAATTTTTGATCTGGTACCCCCAAACACTATACTACTGAGGACAAAATGACATAGAAAGCTCACAAGAGTAAGAATGCAGTGTGTGTAAACCCGGCTGATTTAGTATGCAGCACGGGAATTTTGAGCTTTCAGACTCTCAAACTCGTGTTTTGCATACTTAGTAAGCTTCATTCACACACTGTCATTTGTGACATCATTTTATCCTGGATCCAGCTCTCCGAGGCCTAATCTGTCAGTTATGGACGTGAGTAATGGCGGACCATTAAATTAAAAAGTTGTACTCAAAGTAAACAGTCTTCTGCTTGAAATTAATGCTTGAAATTTCACGAGTCATGTGTTAAGAAAACACACTTTCGAAATTTGAAGAAAAAAGACAACTGATTTTCTGATCGTAGTAGCACTTTAAGCAGCAGTGAAAATAAAGTATGAAAAAAATTCAGGCTTGTACGGGATTCAAACCAACAACCTCTGTGATACCGGTGCAGTACTCTACCAACTGAGCTAACAAGCCAACTGGGAGCCTGTCATCTTGTTGATTTGTAATATACCAGTGAATGATGAATATGTGATACTGGATATACGAACACATTGAATCGCTTTAATCTTGAGGAAAATTGAGGACGTTTTTGCTCACAATCAGTCCACAACCTCATCGATACTGGTGCAGTGCTCTACCAACTGACCTAACAAGCCAACTGGAACCCGTGACCTGCTCCCAACGTCAGTAGCTTTATAGCTCAGTTGGTTAGAGCATGACACCGTTATTGCAAGGTCACAGGTTCAAATCCCATTGAAGTCCTGAATTTTCTTCAGGCTTCATTTTGCAGTTACATAAATTGTGTTCACAACTGCAAGGATCATTCTTCATTTGATTTCATTTCCGCAGTTCATATTCACACTCATTTCTTTCACAGGAACATATGAATCCATAATTGACCTGCTCCCAACGTCAGTGGCTTCACAGCTCAGTTGGTTAGAGCATCGCACCGGTATTGTGAGGTCACAGTTCAAATCCTGTTGAAGTCCTGAATTTTTTAACTCATTCATTGCAAAGCAATGGACGAGTTTTTGTCGAGAGGGGGAAAACGGTGTTAGCAGGTGTTAGCAGAAATCTGAGTAGACGGATGTGACAATAGCAGAAGTGACGTAACAAATTGGTTGGATGTGAGCAACCGCTGATCAAGTAGTTTTCCAGCCACAAATAGCCAATGATATGATATATGATATGATATTTAATAAAGATTTCAAAAACACATTTACAAACGTGACTGATCCGCAAATAGTACTGGCTAATCTAGGCAGATCAGCCAATATAACAAGCCTCGTTAAAGCACTTTTTGGATGATTGCAAAACACTGAGAGGGAACTTTTGTTCTTAAATTTAGCTATTCAGGAAATAAAATTAGTCTAAAACATATCTATGTATATTTATATATTTCTTTTTTCTTTGAAAATGAGCCCGCGTACCAACCCTCCCCTCAAGGGGCTGTTTTTGTCCATCGGGTCTCATGGTCTCGTGTTCCGTGACAAGAAGGTAGCCATATATTTTGGTAGGAATTTTCGACTCTCTTGCACACGTCATTTCGGTAAGTAAATTTTCTCTATTCAATATTATTTCATTTGCTCTAAAACATACAAGACATACACAAAAAGTGAATCGACCTACAACCTCAGCCTTGACAGTTGGGCGTACATATATTGTGATACAATTGCCGTACAAGGCCCAGCTATCAAATGCTAAACATACTTGCCTTACAAACTCTTAAGATGCAGTTTTATAGTGTAATGCAAAGCTTTATAAGCTACATACAGGAGAAGTTTAACTCCATCGTTTGTAAAGTACGTTCATTTCTTTGCCTTTGTTGGTACCAGAACGATGAATCACAAAGTCAACTTGATGATAGTGGAGCGAAACCTCTGCCACTAAGGATGTATACGCACTGACGAACACGCTGATAAACAAATCAAGGAAAGAATGCAGGTAAATAAACAAATGACTAGAAGATCTCGCTTTCACCTATTTATTGATTCAAGCCAGCCCCGTGAAATTTACAAGTCAAGAGACAGAGCAGTCTCGAGAATACCTGCAATGCAATTAAAACGCATTTTGCAAAAGAGTAGAAATGTAAGACAGTCAGTGTGAAAACATACCCTAAAATTATTTCCAAAGTCATCGAAACTCCATGAATATCTCAGCAGGAAAAGTCATGTGTACCACAGGCTAACTTATGACCAGTTTTGCATCACACTTAAATGCAAACAATCCAAACAGACTGTAAAATATAGCCCCCGTGCTAATCACTGCCTTTATTTAGTTTTTGTGCAAATCAGAAGTCCTAAACACAAGAAAGTACCTGTCGTTAGTTACATTACCAACATGACTGGTTTAGCTAGATTGAAATGTTCCAGTTTAAAAGCATTATGGGTGTCGAGTCGAATTGTCTCACTCAGTGGTGATGTAGAGAAAAATCCTGGTCCTACCAATCAGTGCAATGAAAACAGAAATGTAAATTGCCTATCTTTAGCCAACCCAGTTTCATTACTAGAATCCAGGTTGTCTCAAATTGGTAGAGTTGCTATTGATGTTGGAGGTGCAGGCGATTGTTTCTTTCGTACCATATCACATCAGTTGTTTGGGACTCCTGACTATCATTTGCATGTACGACGCCAAGGAATTCAGTATTTATTGCATAACCCAGAACTGTTTATAGAAAGCAATACTGATCGATCATGGCAGGATTATCTCAATAATATGTCAAGAAGAAGGAACATGGGCTGATGGAATAATAATTCAAGCAGTTGCTAATTGTCTTAATCTAACAATCAACATAGCAGAATCATTTGAAAACGTTTCTCCTCTCACAGTTATCCATCCAGTCAACAATCAGAGAAATTCAACACAAGTTTATATTGGTCACATAGGAGAATATCATTATGTTTCTACTGTAAATTTTTTAAATTTGCAATGTAACAGACAAGAACAGGTGGCAAATGATTATAAAGATCAACAGTTAGTTTATGAAGTTAGAAGTGATGATGAACAAGCAAAAGCGAAACAAGAAGCATGTGAGAAGGGTTACATCCAAAGCAAGAGACTAAATACAGCTCATACAGAAATGGACAATATTAAAAGAGGAGAAATACAACCAATATCTGAGGCAGAACAAGCAAATAAAATCACAAGTACGTGTAATACAGTTAGAAATCAGGTAAAAGTGAAGAACAGCTCCCTGAAAAAACCTGTCGACCGACAGTCGGCCGACCATTGGCCAACAGTTGGCCGACTGTTGGCCGACAAGTTTATACACACCTGTCGGTTGACAGGTGGCCGACACTCGACCGACAGTCGGTGATCTGTCGGTTATCTGTTGGTAAGTTGTCGGTAAGATTATCATCATTTTACCTTATTTCTCGCCCGAACTGCACTGGATATATATACACTCCATTGGTTAGGAAGGTGTATTCGCTGAAGTTCCTGCAAAATTTAGAGCCAGTACCTTCGAAAGTGGTCAGAATACTGGTGCGATCGCCATGATTGCAATTTGTCTGCCATATTGGAACGGTTATCTAGAGCCCAGTTCCCCTCTAAATATATCGAGGCTCAATATTTACTCACTACCGGGTGAGTAAATATCTCCACGCTCGCAATATTTTTATTATTTTGTATTATCATTGGTCATTGACTTTTGCAAATCGGGATCGCATTGCATTATTGGGCGATTCTAAACATCACTATTCGATGGAAAGTTAAGCAGAGTTTTCATTGATGCACAAGAATATTCTCGTGCCGTTTTAGTTTCACTGGCATTTTGAGGAATTTGAAGCATTCAGAGTAAGTTTTACATAGAGTTTTCATGTAAAAATGCGTATGTTTTTGTGAAATGTAAGACAGTGTCTACTAAAGCTTAACTTGTCGAAAGACAAAATGGTTTGCCGAATCTCTGAAAGTTCTATTGTACCATCTGTCGCTAACCTGTTGGTAACCTGTCGACCGACAGCTTACCGACAGTTGGCCAACTGTTGGTAACCTGTCGGTAGTCTGTCAGTCAAGTGTCGGCCAACTGTTGGCCGACTGTTGGTGGAAGGGAGCTGTTCTTCACAATTACCAGAAATCATAGTGAACAAGAGAAAAACAAAAAACACGCAAGAGGCATTACATCCAAAAAAAGAGGCTAGATACTGCTTATACAAAAATTGAAAACATTAAGAGACGAAAAACACAACCAATATCTGAAGCAGAACATGCAGATAAAATCACAAAACGCAAGGCTTATATGAAACGGCTTATGCAAAAGAAACGAAAAGAAAGAGAGGCAAAGCAAAAACATCTTCATATGTGCCAAAAAAAGGTAATACAAATGCTTCTACTTATACAGAAATCGAAACACTAAGAGACAAAAAACACAACCAATATCTCAAGCAGAACAAGCAGATAAAAACACAAAACGGAAGACTTACATGAAACAGCTCATGCAAAAGAAACGAGCAGATGCTGAATTCAGACTAAAAGAAAATAAAAGAAAGACACAGCAAAAACATCTGTATATGTGCTCAAAGGTAATACAAACACTAATACTTGTAATGCAGCAGCAGCAAAATTAATATCACCTGACGACAATAATGAGACAAGTAACAAAATAATAGAACAGTTTCACAAGAATATCAGGTGTGGTCCAGAGTACATATGTACCTGCTGTGATCAATTGTGGTACAGGTCATCAGTCACAAAGTGCAATGTAAACAATTATAGCAAATGCCCACAAAATATTGTTGAGTCTTGTATTACTGGGGTAAAAAGTGTTGATGATACTGAATGGATCTGTCGCACTTGCCATTCAAACTTAAAAGACAGTAAGCTACCCCAGTGCTCAAAGGCAAATGGCATGAGTTTCCCTAAGAAACCTGCAGTACTTGATTTGACTCCATTGGAGGAAAGACTTGTATCACCACGTATTCCCTTCATGCAAATTCGTGAGCTTCTAATTCGTGGCAACGTAGTTAATGTTCCAAGTAATGTAAATTCAACAGTGCACACACTGCCTAGACCTATCAGTGAGTCACAAACAATTCCAATAAAGCTAAAGAGAAGTCTGAGTTACAAGCACCATTATCAGTTTCAAAATGTTAGACCTATGAAAGTATTAGAAGCAGCCAAATATCTTGTCAGTACTAGTGAGTTGTTTAACAGTGAAGGTATTGAAGTACAAGATTCCTGGCAAAATAACAATACTTCTCGTATAAGCGAGCAAGAGGATTGGCAGGAATTTGTACAAAGTCATGATAATTACAAAACAAGTAGCAAAAATGATGAAGATCAAGATAGTAATACTGCAAGCAGTGTAATCGACATTGGCACTAATGTGAGTTCTGAGCCAGAAAGTAATGAAAATGATAGCTGGAGTGAGGTTCAAGAGCGCCCTTCTGGAGTCACAGACACTTTATTACAAGAACCAGACATATGTGAAAATTCTGATAAAATTTCAAGCTTTGCTCCAGGCGAGGGAAACAAACCATTGGGCATTTTTATGGATAAAGATTCAGAATTTTTGTCTTTTCCCACAATATTTTGTGGCAAACGCAGAACAGACAACAAAGGTAGGAAGATACCGTTATTATACAGTACTGCCGCTGAGTGGGAATTGCAATGCCAAGACAGGAGAGCTGCAGAATCAGTCCCTAAGTTATTCTATAAACTTAAAAAACTTCAAATAAAACAAATCCAGGATACTGCTTGCATTTCTTTACGAAAGTGTAAAACAAAAGGCAAAAAGTACACAGCAGGTGAACTTAAGACAGAAGATTACATCAATAAACTTGTACATCTTGATGAAGGTTTCAGAGTTCTTAAGAATTTACGAGGGAGCCCAGCGTACTTCCAAAAGTGTAAGAAAGATTTATTTGCTATGATTCGTCAGCTTGGTAACCCAGCCTGGTTCTGTTCTTTCTCAGCTGCAGAAACAAGATGGACACATTTGCTTAAGGCTTTGGGAAGAATCGTTGAAAAGAAGGAATACACAAATGATGATATAAAAAGCATGAGTTGGCAGCAAAAATCAAATCTTATTCAAAAAGATCCAGTAACATGTGCAAGAAACTTTGACCAGATGGTTCAACTTTTTATTCATGATGTTCTAAGAAGTGATGTAATGCCAATAGGAGATGTTGCTGATTATTTTTACAGCGTTGAATTTCAGCAAAGGGGCAGTCCTCATATCCATGCTCTCTTTTGGATTAAAGATGCACCACAATATGGTAAAAGTTATGAAGAGGAAGTTGTTAATTTTGTAGATAAATATGTCACTTGCCAAAATGCCAAAACTATTGCTATGGAAGATCTGGTGAATTTACAAATACATAGGCATGCAAAGACATGTAAAAAGATGGGGCATCAAGTTTGTAGGTTCAACTTTCCATTGCCACCCATGCAAAAAACTATGATCTTGCGACCATTTGATGATTATGATACTCTTTGTCCAGAACAACAAAAATACATTAAAGAAAGTGCAGAAAGAATCAAGACTGAACTTGACATGATGAAATTTGGGGAAGATATTAGTTTTCAAGAATTCCTTGACAAATTACGACTGACTGAAGAAAACTACATATTGGCTTTAAGGCACACTCTAAATCGCGCCACTCTCTTTTTGAAAAGAAGGGCCTCAGAAATAAGGATAAATAACTTTTACACTACACTATTGAAAGCTTGGCAAGCAAACATGGACCTGTAATATGTCTTAGATCCCTATGCATGTGCAACATATATCTTAGCTTATATTAAAAAAGGGCAGAGAGGAATAAGCAGACTTCTTCAAAAAGCAACTGAAGAAATTAAATCTGGCAATCAAGATATTGCTAACAAAGTGAGACACATTGGGAACAAATTTCTAAATGCTGTTGAAATTAGTGCTCAAGAAGCAGCCTACTTAGTATTACAAATGCCAATGAGGAGGTCAACCCGTGATTTTCAGTTCATCAATACTTCAAATCCAGACGAAAGGGCCTTTCTACTAAAGTCACTTGATAAACTAAAAGAATTACCAGATAATTCACCTGACATAGAGTCTGACAACCTCATTAAGCATTATCAGAGAAGACCAAAGCAGCTGGAAAACGTCCGTTTAGCTGATTTTTCTGCCTGGTTCAATTGTGTACGCGAAAGTGCTAGTGATACAGTACCATGTACAAGCTCAAATTATTTTCTGCCAGAAACTCATTCTGATGACAATAATGATGATGAGATTCATAATACTATTGATGATACAAGTGCCAATAAAAATGGGTACAACATGAGAGGTGGTATTAAACTTGTAAAAAGATGTAGGCCCAAAATCATCCGCTCTATCAGATTTCATAAAGACAGAGAACAGCTTATGCTTTATACTCCATGGCGAAAGGAAAGTTCTGATTTGTTAGCAAATTGTGAAAGCTATGCAGAAAGATTTGAGCAACTGAACCATGTTATCCTTTCGTAACAATCAGCAATATGAATACCATAACAAAATACTATAAAAAGCCATAGACGATTTCAACAGCGATTACTGTGACAACCATGATAATGTGGCACCAAATACACAACACAGTAATGAGCAAGACTGTGCACAAAAACAAAAACCAAGTGAATTGTTTGGCTGTTTTGGTCCAGGAGACAATAAGCTTCATAGCCAGTATGACTTGGTCGATGACATTGGTATATTTCCTAGATGCAATGACCATGAAGAATTAGTTATCAAGCGTTTATCTGATGCTGAATATTATAAGCTGGTACGCTCATTAAATGAAAAACAAAGGCAGTTTTTCTATCATGTACTACACTCTATCAAAACAAGTGACAGGCCTCTCAAACTCTTTCTGTCAGGTGGTGCAGGTGTTGGTAAATCAACTGTTACAAAGGCATTGTATGAAGCACTGATCCGATACCTCAATAGCATGCCCGGTGAAAATCCAGATGAGGTTAAAGTACTTAAAGCAGCCCCTACAGGGAAAGCAGCTTTGAGTACTGCAAACTTGATAGTGACAGGCTAAACACATTAAGAACAAAATTATCCAAACTAAGAGTACTATTTATTGATGAGATTTCTATGGTAGGAGGTGGTATGTTTAATTTCTTGAATTCAAGATTACAACAAATAATGAGCACAAAGGAGCCATTTGGAGGAATAAGTGTCTTAACTGTTGGAGATTTGTTCCAATTAAAACCTGTTTTTGATTGCTGGATATTTAAAAATCCGAACACTTGCTATGGTGCTCTAGCAACAAACTTGTGGACAAAATACTTCACCTTGTTTGAGCTAACACAGATAATGAGGCAAAAAGATGATAAGCAGTTTGCAGAGCTGCTCAATCGTTTGAGAGAAGGAAAGCATACCAAGGACGACATGGTAACCTTAAAACAAAGATGTCTTCATAATATAATTTCAGAAGTAAATAACTTGCATCCTAAGAATATCACACATCTGTTCACTACAAATGCATCTGTCAATGCCCACCATAACAATATATATACCTCATCAAATACTCATAAAGCGCAGATCAAAGCAATAGATATTGTCATTGGAGACATTTCTGATGAGCTAAAAAAACAAATGAAAGCAAAAGTACCAGATGACCCAACTAAAACAATGGGCTTGTACTCACTTGTGCAAATAGCAAATGATGCAAAATATGATTTAACAAGCAAGATTGATGTTGCTGATGGTTTGACAAATGGTGCAGAATGCATTATAGAAAACAGATTATAGGGTTGAGAACTCTAGCAGACCAAGTATAATATGGGTGTCTTTTTCTGATCCAGGCATTGGCAGAAAACAACGCCAAGAAAACTGCCATCTTTACCACAACAAAAATATTGAGCAAAACTGGACACCAATTTTAGAGATCACAAGACAATTCAGAATTAACAAGAAAACCCAAGTACAAATTCTTCGCCAACAATTTCCATTAAGACCTGCAGCTGCAAAAACTATTCATCGTTGTCAAGGTGACACTTTAGATGCAGCAGTTGTTGATTTCCCATCTTCAACAAAGGAGCATATGCATTATGTTGGCTTAAGTCGCATCCGAAACAGTTCAAATCTGTATATCATGAATTTAAATGAGCAGAACATAAAAGTAAATGAAAATGTGGCACAAGAAATGGAAAGGCTAAGAACCGAAGCAACTCTTACTCCAGCAGCTTCGCTTCAAAATACTGATTCATCACTATTCACTGTCATATTCCATAATGTTCGATCTTTACATTTACATATTAATGATGTACAAAGTGACTTCAATATAGGAAAAGCTGATGTTAACATTTGTGTCGAAACTAGGCTTTGTTCAGCAGATACAAATGATGACTGCAATTTACCCAGATTTCAACTATACAGAAATGACTATTGCCAGTCAAATTTCAGAACCTCCTGTGGTACTGCTATGTATGTAGCAAATAACATTCTTTGTTCACAAATTCCATACAGATTTAACTATAACCAAGTAGAAATTACAATCATGGTTACCAGTCATCCAATTAAAGACCTGCATGTCATTGGTAACTATCGCTCTAAGAGCAAAGTCACTACAAGAAAGCTTTTTGATGCTCTAAAACATCTTCATGATACAAACCTAGCTAATGTTGTACCCACCCTTGTTCTTAGAGACTTCAATATAAACTTGATCGAAGACACATCAGACAAAAAAGCCCTCTCAAAATATTTAATTGAGCAAAGGGGTTACACACAATTAATGACACAGTTCACAACTGATTATCGCACATTGATAGATCATATTTACACAAATGTACCACATCTCGTTACATCATCAGGTGTTCTTGAATCATATTTTAGTGATCATAAACCAATTTTTGTCTCTTTGACATCTAAGTAAGATATTGGACTTTTTCATGCCATACTATTCCCTGATCACTTGCTAAAGATACGTTATCGTCTACCCAACAAAATACAAACTGCACAAAACCATTTTACATAATGCACAACATTGGGGGTGTTTACCAAACACTCCCAACATGGAAAACAGAGTCCTATTTACATACAACAGGTGCGATACAGAAGTGTACTGTAGACCACTTTCATTGTGGGTGCACAAGCCAGTTCTTTTCATGCCTTTACTATAATAAATTTAACCTTATTTCTCTCTTAAAAATCAGCTTAAATGTTCAACTACAAATGGGCATACTGTCTAAAAACAATCAGTGGATCACAAGAGTATGCTGGTGCTGGTGATTTCCTGTTCAAGTATTGTCAGTACCTTAATGTCACAATTCCAAGGTACAGGATGTTCATCTCACACCATCAGTTATGGAAAGAGATTTATTCTTTACTGACGCCACTGAAGGATAATGCTGATACAGATGAAGCAAACAAAATACAAGTTGAGCCCGTGTTATCACAAAGAGAGACTAACGTTAAAAGATCAATCAAACACAAGATTGTGAGGATCTGTACTAGCCGTGACCTCAACTACTGCTCAAATGAGAAACAAACCAGCACCATTTTATCCTCTACAAAAGAGCATATGCAGCATATGGACCATTTCATTA
This sequence comes from Pachyseris speciosa, assembly GCA_016490735.1. Lineage (NCBI taxonomy): Eukaryota > Metazoa > Cnidaria > Anthozoa > Scleractinia > Pachyseridae > Pachyseris > Pachyseris speciosa. The sequence continues at coordinate 387,735 of JAEMWC010000461.1, forward strand.
CCTTGAACGCAGTGTCCTTGAGCCATGATGAACACTATCAAGGACTCATTTAAGAAACAATGTGCCCAATGCAGCAAGAAGGATGTCATGCTGCCATGACTTCTCCAGAATGTTTTACTAATTATTGAAAAAGAATATGACAATACGTACATCCTGCTCAACTGTCTGTCATAAACCATGATCAAATAAGCAATCCATCGAGCACACTGAAAATTCCTGTACGATAAAATACCTGACATTGAAGGGCAATAATTAAGTAAACATGATTGTTTTAGTTTCCCTAATCTACAAACTTGAGTGATAATAATAAAATAATAATAATTTAGAACTTATATAGCGCATTTTCCATGTGTATAGGATCAAATGCGCTTTACAAGCAGATGAAATTGGAATTTGGAAATGTTGGTTTTTGTGGAGAGGGGAAAACTAGAGTACCCGGAGAAAAACCTCTCGGAGCAGAGAGGAGAACCAACAACAAACTCAACCCACATATGACGTCGAGTCCGGGAATCGAACCCGGGCCACATTGGTGGGAGGCGAGTGCTCTCACCACTACGCCATCCCTGCTCCCCACAGCCGAGTGTTATATATTATATATCATTATTATATTATATTATATTATATTATATTATATTACCACGTGTCATAGAAATTAAATAATCCATGGCTTCATGCCACTTTTAGCATATTTTCTTTATATTATTAGCTCATATCTATTTCCAATTAGTAGTATATAATTATCTTACATTATTAGTATTAGTATATTTATATTTTACATTGCCACTATTTAGGGAATTTGTAAATGTGCATCTGAAAACTTTAAATTGATACTTGTGCAATGTAAATCAATAAATGAAATGAAATGAAATACATAGAATATGCTCCTGAGACTGATCATGTAGCTATGATGAAAAAATTGATACACTCCATTTTTGATCATTCCAACGTTGGCTATCATTTAGCTCTCACAAAAAGACAATGCCAGGGAATATCCATTGTAGCATCCACAATTACAACAGCATTCCACAAGGAAAAATTCACTAACATATCTAATGATATTCATTTACTTTCTGCATTGTACATTAAATACTTGAATGTATGATACTCAGTTGTACTTTGTGTGTCAGTTACATAGTATGTCTAAAATTCAATATATTGAAAGACAAGATAACCACTGATGTGAAACAAAACTAAATAAAAGAGAAAGATTAATTAATATATAGTTCTACACAAAAAACACAGATGGCATACAACCTGAAGAGAAAACAATCCAAAACCTCAAGTTTTTTTTTTTGGTTGTTGCTGTGTATTTAGCACTACTATGCAAATGAGGAAGCAAAGTAAATCAACAGAAATTTGTTAAAAATCCCAATTGGCTATTTACAAAGTGTGGAAAAGTTAACCTGGCGCCACCGAACACAGCCCCAAGACAAATTCATTTTATGAACAATGGTTTTCGACCCCTTGAAGATTGGCCTTTTTAATTTCTGTACAGCCCAGGCCCAACTCGCTTTGATTCCACGGCAACGCAAAAAGAACAAACCCTACGCTTGCGCTTAAGATAAGCTCTACCTCGTGCTTTCCCTTTCCCACAGTATGGCATCTAAAATGTCGAGTTCTGGCCGTCCAAGCAAGCAAAAATACAAAGACATAGAGGGATAGATCCATACCATTTCGGAGATAAAGATTCCGAGTTCTGGAAACAGGTATTTTGATTTTAAAATTCAAGAAAAGGAGGACGTTAGTCGCATCGTTTGCTTCTCGCCAGACAAACACAAGAAGTTGAAAGAACAACAGAACTTCAAGACGCCTGTTCGATTATTGACTGTTAGTCCGCAAGAGCAGATTCCAACCTGATGTTGAGGAATATAAGTTGTATAACACAAGTGCAACAGGCAGAGAACTTGTCATTCCGCTGGAAAAAATGTTACAGGACAACTTGCTAAAGATCCTTCTGTTCAGCAAATACTGCAGCACTCGACAGTTGGCGACATTGTCTCCGTGAAAGCCCGAGTGCTTTCGAAAGGACAAACAATGACTGTTACTTCACGTTCCACAAACAAAGATGTGAAGAAGTGCGAGCTCGTTGTCAGTGATGGCACTGCTGTCATTGGTGCCACCATCTGGGAGGATGTGATAGAAACAGTTACACAAGGGCAGGCGTACGAATTTCGAGATGAGAGAGTGGGCTATTTTAATAAGACGTATCTCCAGTGCGCTCAATCTTCAACTATTTCGCCATGCAACGAAGAAATTAAGATCTCTGAAGCGATCGCATTGGAGGCCGAGAAACTTAAGCCTAAAGAAACAAAGTGATAAGATCGAGTAAAGAATCCTGGCAGCTGATATCAGCAAGCTGTATGTGTGTGTAAATTGTAATGGGAGAAACGCAGCAGAGGACGATAATGACCCTGAAATGATAAAGTGCACTTCTTGTGGACAGATGATGCTCGTGTCACTTTTATCAGCAACGTTGTCTGCTAATTTCTAACTTGGTGATTTGCAAGGTGAAAAATAGGACGTTACTACTCACCAAGTGCCCCTCTTAAAGCCCTCTTTGCTCAACTGTCATCTACCGAGGGATACAACATCAAAGCAGATGTCGCAAAACTAAATACAAAAATGATATATGCAACACTTCTGCCCATAAAGAAGATAAAATTTGGCATTTCAAAATCAGATAAAATAATTTTGTCTATGCAAATTGTGCATGAAAACGATTAGAAGTCCCAAGACTTTTGTTAAAAAATGTGTTGTTGTTACTTGGACTTAAATCACAACTGCCTCAATCTTGCGGTAGGGGAACTGCATAGAGACTGCTTTTGCTTTTGTCCATTTCCTACTATCTCTTCTAGATTATCGCCTAGGATCTAGTTTCAGTTCTGTATAAGAGTAGATGAGATAAACCTATACGTATGTATAGTTGCATATTTATGTAATGACTAGAGCTCACTGTTAATTTCTTACTTGGTGATTCCCAAGGTTAAAAACTACAACATTACAACTCACCAAGTGTGCCCCTCTTAAAGCCCTGTTTGCTACACTATCATGTACTAAGGGACACAACATCGAAGCACATGTCACAAAACAAAATACAAGAATGTTATATACAACACTTTTGCCCTTAAAGAAGATAAAATTTATCATTTCAAAATGAGGCAAAATCATTTTGTCTATGCAAATTGTGCACAACAACGATTAGAAGTCCCTCAACTTTTGTTAAAAAAATGTTATGTTGTTGTTACTTACCACATAGACATTGCATTGGCTTTTGTCCACTTCCACTATCCGTTGTAGATTATTGTCTAGGATTTAGTTTCACTTCTGTATAAGATTAGATGAGATATACCTAGGACGTTACTACTCACCAAGTGCCCCTATCAAAGCACATGTCACAAAACTAAATGCAAGAATGATATGTGCAACACTTCTCCCCATAAAGAAGATAAAATTTGGCATTTTAAAACCAAATAAAATCATTTTGTCTATGCAAATTGTCTGGGAAAATAATTAGAACTCCCTCGATTTTTGCTAAAAAATGTTGTGTTCCTGTTACTTAGACTCAATCTTGAGGTTGAAGGAACTCTATAGAGATTTCATTTCCTTTTGTCCATATGCAACTATGTCCATTTACTTTTGTGTCCATATGTCCATTTACTTTTGTGTTCCTGTTACTTAGACTTAAATAACAACCTCAATGGAACTCTATAGAGATTTCATTTCCTTTTGTCCATTTCCACTATACATTGCAGTAGATTATTGCTTGGATTTAGTTCCAGTTCACTTTACGATTTGATGAGATATATCTGGAAGTATGCGTATTTGCATATTTTTCTATTTAATGACTGCACCTGAATGTTAACCATGTTGATAAATGAACTTAGAAAGGAACTTAAAAACATTTTGTAGATCAAGCTTGTTAACATTAAATCTTGTTAAATTTGATGAAAATAAAGTTAAAGGTTGTCGTGTTTGAATATAGCATTCTATTTGCTTGGAAAGACATTTTTGCTGTGAATGTGCTGTTTTGCGTCTCCTTCCTCTAACTCCCACTGACGAGACAAAAATAGCAAAATATTTTCTGTCTCATAATACTCTATATCAATTAATCAACCAAACAATCAACTTTATTTGTAATTTACAGCTAGAGACCTTTATTTCAGTCTGGATTTTGGTTGCAAGGGATGCGGGGTGTGGCTTGAAATATCTCCAACACGTGATCACATTTTCACCACAATTTTTCTTATATGGATGAATGAGTTAGCTCTTAGGAGCCTTTGATTTCAGGCTTCTTTTAGCAATTACATAAATTGCGTTCACAACTGCATGGATCATTCTTCATTTGATTCCACTTCCACAGTTCATATGTGATTTATTTCATACATCATTCACACTCATTTCCTTCACTGGAACATATGATCCCATAATTGACCTGCTCCCAACGTCAGTGGCTTCATAGTTCAGTTCTTCATAGCTCAGCATCGCACCAGTATGGTGAGGTCACGGGTTCAAATCCCATTGAAGACCTGAATTTTTTTCAGGCCTCTTTTCGCAATTACATAAATTGTGTTCACAACTGCGAGGATCATTCTTCATTTGACTTTTTGATTTGTTGGTAATGGTGAAAGAATATAAACCAGTTGCAAGACTATCAGGCTCTTGAGCACTGTAATTTAACGTAGTTGAGATAGACTTCGTGATTCCAACAGCCCAAACGGTTGCTGATTTTAGCCAATTTGTCATTGTACTTTGGGGAGCCGGTCATCTCATTAGTTCGTAATATACCCGTGAATGATGAATATGTAATAATGAATTATGTGATTTTCATAATTTGAACTGCAGATTAAAGTGAGTGTAATATTATTCAAGATTTCTGGGCTAAGGCTATTAACTGGTGGAACCATCAGTGCGGTACTTATTACAGAGTAGATGTCTTAAGCATATACTATAATGGTTACTCCCCTGCTGAATAGAATACTATTACCTTTAATTATTAATATTCTTTTTGGGGAAAAGATATATTTACCTTTTAAGACTTGAGCAGAAAGCCATAAGCTTTCCGAGTTCTTAGACTTCGTTAAGAATAAGATTATTGTACAAAGAACAATTTTTCAGTCTATGGGGCAAATGAGTAAGTTCAATTCTGTATGGAAACCTGTTCTCTCTTTGTGATAAGTTTTGAAAGATAGCTTAACGTAGTAATCTAGTGCAAGTCTACCTGTTTTGTTGCGTGTTGTAATTTTGTATTAAAGACATTGAATATCAATAAAAAAAAATTGGGGGGGTAGCCATTTTTGGGGAGGTGTGATGAATTTTTTTTTTTTGGCTTCTATTCTGTTTCTACTTAATTTTCCAGTGCTGCATTAAAATTTTAATGTTGATTATTTGGTATTGACTTATTGTTGTAGTATGTTGATAGGTTAGGTCCTAATTACACAAATAATAAGCATGAACGTATTAATGTAATCTGCAAAAAGTAGTGAGCAGTAGTTGGAAGGAGAAAATGTCTGAGAGAAGCAAAAAAACAGCGAAAGTTAGTACTGCAAGGAGGAAGGCGAAGTCGCTCAAGTCACTGCCAAGAGCCAATGCCAGGAGCTGCCATTTTCCCCTCACAAAACCCATTTTGCCGCGGCCAGGAATGCACACAAGTTAATGACAAGTGCGCAGCAATTAAGCCGAATGCAAAGAAATTAAAAATGAATGAAAAGGAGTCAGACAAGACGGGAACAAAGGGACAGAAAAGCAAGGTGCCAGAGGAGAAGAAGGAAAAGGTTTGTGTGAATGGTTGATGGTGCGGTTTGTTTGTGTGAGCAGTTGATGGTGCAGTTTGTTTGTGCATGGAGGAATTTTTGAAGGACAAGGAAAGAACTGAACTCCTTTAATTAATTGCAAATAATTAGGTTTGTAGTTTTGTAGTAAGATTCTGTTTAGTTATCGGTAAAGGTTTAGGAAATTACGCTGGTTAAAGTTATTTAGGAACCGAATAAGTTTATGAATTATTTAGTTTAAAACTAGCTAACAGTCGAAGCAACTTAGGCCATAATTTGCAAGTACAATGTCTAGAATATTATTCTTTTTCTTAGTATGAATGCTGAGTGCTTTCTTTCTCTAATTAATTAAATATTAGTTGTTTTAATTAATTCATGGTGTTGTGCTGTGAGACTGTGGGAAGGGGTTTGTATGTATTGCTTTGTTTTTCCCTCCTTTTGTTGTGCGTGCCGAGGGAAATCGCTGGACTCACATCACAATTCTGGGGTAAGCATAAAGGGGTGTTGGATAGACTACCCGCTGACTGCCACCTTGGTAGATCGTCCTTTGGGCAAACCCTTTCTCTGGAAATAGTCCTTGAGGAATGAAAACGAATTTTTCAGGTTTTAACTCTAAGAATGCTGAAGTTTTTGTCTTGACACAGTATCAGAAAGCATTGGAAGATACCCAGCAGAGAGTGGACATGCTGATCGACTGAGAGAACTCACCCAACTAAGGGGGGGGGGGGGGCGTAAGGGTCCGCGGTGATGCGGTTTTGCATTAATTTTGGTGCGGTTTTGTGGAAAACTTTATTTTAACCTGCGGTATTGTGGTTTCCAAGACTGTGCGGTTTGCGGTAATTTAAAGATTTTGGATGCAGTAAACGGTAACAAAGTGTATCTGCGGTGTTGCATTTTTACTAAATGTCACTCGGATAGTCCTCTCCCTTTTGTTTTAGTTCACAAGCCAACGCGAGCCAAGTGCTTTTAATCCTATTTGACCCATTTGTCTTTCACGCGGTTTCCAGTTAACGTCTGACATGCTGTTGGCATTAGTCAATGCTCAAATGTCGGCCAGATGACTTTCTGGGCTGGGGATCGGATTTCTTTAGCTGTCCACGAGTTCTCGAGAGACGATGGTGGCAAGCGGAGTAAACCAGACAGAACAACTAAACCAAACCTGAGGGAGTGTTGCTGCTGTCGCAGGTCCCGTTCATGAAACCTCTTGCAAACGTCGATATGCACCCAGCTGACTGCGATGCACTCAGGGACTGGGTATCCTCCTATGGTGCTGCTGTAAGACAACGCACTGTGCACTGTATGCCAAGAGACCACCATGGCCCAACATGGGACACTTCCTGAGTTTATGTATCAAAGGCAGTGCGAAATCACAGAGAAACCTATCTCTATTGCTTTTGACGTACAGGTCAGTACAGCAGAAGCTGTCACAAAAAACGACACGGTGGAAGAAGCAGAAGACGAGTTTGACGAAAGTAGTGATGAAGAAGTCGACGATGGTCCGGAGATTTCCACACTAGTACAAGGAGAAATTGGAAGCTCGGCAACATTTCTCCTAGGAGCAAGAACTCGCTTCGGGAGAGCTGTGCGTTTCAACAATCGTCTGCTCTACTCGTGACCTCTTCCAGTGACTACGTTAACTCCTAGTGATTAGGGACTCCTTATTATGGAATGTCAACGACCTAAGCGCGTCATGTTAAAGTGCATTCATAATCCAAGATACTCGGGGACTCTGCAATAAGATCAGTTATGGATATAATTTAATACTAAGTAATTTTAGCATTTGTGTTAATATCAGCGTACACTGCAGGTCGTATTTTTAATGGATAGAAGGACTTAATGGACATAGCTACACAATTATTTCTCCCATATTCTTCACATTTGTCTGTTAGGACTTTAAGAACATTTGATTCTTTCTGTAGTTCTTGTCAAAACATTATTACTTTGAACAGTAGAAATCTGTTAACAGTTGTTACACTGCATGGATTAAACGGCTAACCAGTTGGGGGTAGATAAAAATACGTGGCCATTATATATAATCCATACTAGATACATTCTACATTAGAAAAATAATGTGACAACCAAAACGCAAGTAACCTACTAATGTATACAAGCAACCTTGATGGGTAAATGTTGAGCCTCCTTCCAAGTTACTACAACAGTGTTTTCAATTACTTGAAAGAATGTGCTGTCTTAGAATAAGTCTTCATTTTCATTTCATTTCATTTTCATTTTGTTTTCTCCATTCAGATTATGTTAAGGATTACTTTAGTAATAAATACAAGGTAAAAAAAAGTCTTCAACATAAGTCTTCAACAACATATATGAAGTTAAATCTACTTTCCAACTTTCCTATCGCGGTTCAGACACAATGCAAGCCTGACCCTCAAAGAAAATGAAATTTGGAAAAACATCTACAAACCCTACTTCCTCACCAAGTCCTTCATTTCCATCAAGTAATTATTCTTGGAATCCTATCTGCTACCTGTCCTTACTAATCCCAAACCTTTCCTTTCCATTTTGCAGCAGCACTTCTAGGATATGTATAGCTGGTTCATGAAGTAAAAAAGAGTTCTACCAATACCTCAAATGGCTATTTTGACATCGCTTCCCAAGTTGCTGAGAAAAAGTCAACAGTTATAAGGGTAAAGATAAATAGAGGCGATTTCTCCAAACGCCAGCAGATGCTGGCTAAATCCAGTCCGAGCAAGCAGTACTATATAATGACCAACTTGAAAAAAACAACTAGTGGCACTATTTTCATTAACCAGAAGACTATATTGAAAGACCAGCTCCCATCTCATTCCATTCCATTTGTATTCAAGCCAATATCGTCTTATATTATTACAAACATTGCGATGACTGTACTGGAAAAGCACAACAAAGGAATGTTTAATATTTCGGGAAATTGAGTTAGCCTGGACCAATTGTTGAGTCAATTGTTGAAGATAAAGAAAAACATGGAAAAAGGTCAAATGAAGAATGATCCTCGCAGTTGTGAACGCAATTTATGCAATTGCGAAAAGAAACCTGAAAAAATTTTTTTAGGACTTCAGGACTTTTTTTTTTTTCAGGCTTCTTTTCGCAATTGCATAAATTGCATTCACAACTGCGAGGATCATTCTTCATTTGATTTCATTTCCACAGTTCATATATTCATTTCATATATCATTCACATAGAAAAACACGATGCAAGAATCACAGACACTAGAGGACACATTGACATGTCAATGTTAGCCTGTTCAAGGCTCTCAGATAGTGGAGCGAGGGATGGCAGGCAAGCAACTGAAGGGGAGCAAAACCAAGCAGTGAAAATCGAGAGGAGGCTGGGGAAGAGAAGGAGAGCCTGTGCGACTTTCTTTAGCGACCCCTTTCCACCCACATTTACCTTTAATTAAATTTAGCTGTCAAAATGTCCATTTGGCAATTAACTGAAATCATTCTCAGATTTCTCCCACGAGTTATCCGCATAGTCACAAAGGAAGGCAGTCAAGTCTTCCTGCACTCTGACGAAAAAAGTGTCTTCTTCGTCTGATATCGAAGTCCACTCTTCAAAGTGCGACAGATTTTGCAAGAAAAATCTTTCTGGGACAAAGATCCCTTGCATTTCATTGTTTGCTGCTAGCAAAAACACGGAATTGGTTGTTTTTTGGGGGGTATATAACTTAGTGTTGGCCAATATTATTGCTTCGCTTTGCCAAACTTGCAAGGTACAAAGCACTCTCAAACTTACATTGTCATACTTGTGCCAGAACCATCGTGCGAATTCAGGCCACCTTTTTAAAGTTGGTGGCCTCTTCAAACGAAAGAGACTTTCAACGAACTTGGTGACTAGAATTTCGCCATCTGCGAAGCACATGCGCAAAAGTCCTGTGGCTTCAAGATGTCGACACTCGCTGCCTCTCAATGCGACACAAGATCTTCAGACAGACAGGGAAAACATAAATCCTCTGGCTGCCATCAGTGATCAGATGGTTTCAGCGATGAGTTTGATCAAATCAGCCGAAGGTTCGATGAAGGTAATACTTTTTTCAATCCTTGCAAGCACTGGTTATGGCCTGCAATCACAGTCCTGTTTGCTTTTATTAAGTTTAGGACACACCTTGGCAAAATAAGAATTAAATAATGTTGGTAGACAATTGCAAGATGAAGCGGATGTCTTATTTGCACGTGTCCCATGTTTGTTTTCAATACGATTAAGGTTTTTTTTTCACCAGAATATTCACATTCATATTCATTTTATATTCATTTGGAATATACAGTAGTTTGTTTATTTTTTATCTCTGTATTTCTGAATTTTTTTTTGGAGGGGGGGCGTTAAGTAATTGCTGCCGCAGCGAGTGAGCCTGAAGCGAACGAGCGAGGCAGCTCTCTAATCGGCACAAGGTCACATTTTAGGGGTTTGCGATCACTTTTTCTCACTAAACGCAAGGAATTGTGGTTATGTGCGAATGGAAGATTTAGGATGTGCAGTGGTACGGCGAAAGGAATTGTGGTTATGCACGAATGAACAATTTAGCATGCGCATTGGACTTCCATGTGGGAGCAGGGGAGCAGGGATGGTGCAATGTGGCCCGGGTTCAATTCCCAGACTCGACATCATATGTGGGTTGTGTTTGTTGTTGGTTCTCTTCTTTGCTCCGAGAGGTTTTTCTCCGGGTTCTCCGGTTTTCCCCTCTCCACAAAAACCAACATTTCCAAATTCCAATTTCATCTGCTTGTAAAGCGCATTTGATCATATACACATGGAAAATGCGCTATATAAGTTCTAAATTGAAGGGCTCGGAGCATAACCATCCTATGTCGAATTTTGAGTCGTTTTTCGATTTTGCTTGGATTTGTCTGAATTTCTGCATGTGAACTGCAATTCGATGGAAACACATTGTATGGTATTTTTTTGACTGATTCATCCAGAATCCAGAAATGCATTTTTTCGTACTAAGAAGATGTAATGCAACTTGCAAACCACTCCCATGGAAGGTTGGTTTCTTGGTGTACGTAAGAAAAAATGCATTTCTGGATTCTGGATGAATCAGTCAAAAAAATACCATACAATGTGTTTCCATCGAATTGTAGTTCACATGCAGAAATTCAGACAAATCCAAGCAAAATCGAAAAACAACCCAAAATTCGACATAGGATGGTTATGCTCCGAGCCCTTCAATTATTCTATTATTCTATGTGTTTTCTTAGCACTGTGTTTGGAAAGAGAGAAGTAGGTGAGTTCTTCGGTGTGTAAATTGCTCTGTTTTTTGTTTTGCTTCTTGCTGGTTTTTTAACGCTTCTTTTATCCTTAGATCCTATTTAACTTTACTTATGTAAAATTTGCCTTTTGTTTATTTCCAGACCAAATTGCTGCTTGCAGAAGGTCTATTAAAGTTTGAGGTACATTGTATCATGATCAAACCGAGGTGAGTTCTTCGGTGTCTCACCTTAAATCTTCTTCAATTTTGCCCATCCTTAGTTTCTTTTTCATTCAATGAGTTATTTAAGCCATCCTTTGATGTTTTAAGTGGTTGTTTTTGGTTTCACTTAATTTGGTTCTCATTTACTGACTTCGACGATCTTGAAACGCACCCTTGAAACATGATACAAACACTGTTGCTCTAGGTTGCATATATAGCATTTATTTCACTGAAAGTTGTTTTTTTGGGGGGGGATTTTTACAAGGGAAATAATTCTTTTTTATCTTATTTCAGATTCCGATTGAGAGATTGTCCCAAAGTAAGTAAAGCATGTGGAGTAACTGCGAATACCCTGCCACTTCGACTGGCCATTGTTGTGTTCTTGTAGCGGCATCGTTTTAAGAATTAGAAGCATCCTTTTTTCGCGTGCATTGCAACATGTCCACAAACTAGGCCTCGTTTCTGGTGTCTTCACGACATCTCATTCAAAACATTGTATTTGTTTACATGGTGTATGGCATATGCCTCGTTTTAGGTGTTTTTATCACACCTCACAATTCGCGTTGGATGATATTGTGTGATATACGCCTCGTTTTTGACGTTGTGTTTAACAGTTTAAAAGTGATGGTTTGGTCAAACTAAAGAAGTATGTTTCTGTTTACTGTCAACAGAGTTTTGTTGAAGGGAAGCTTTAAATATGGGAGATAGCATAGAACAGTACAGAGCAGCTGTAGGTTCGCATTTTGCGTTTCTAAACTCTATGGAATGTAAAAATTTTTTTAAAAGTAAATTTTGGTGTACATTGGTTTTGCTTTTTTCTATGAAAGCTTTTTACTTGCCAGTTTTAAAGGCTGCTCTTCACAAATATGATGTCATGCAAATGAATCGTCTGTGGCTGACACAAATATACCTTTATCAGTTTTACATCCCTGATTTGATACATCTAGCAAATGATGTAAACAAAAACCCAGGGCCAACTGTTTCAAACATTCATCCCAACAAAACAGATCATGGACTGAAAAGAAAGCTTGACAGTGGAATTCAATCAGCTGTTGTAAAGAAATCAAAGGTTACAGAGACAAATAATTCTGTCAATACAGTGAAAAACACTCAATTTATACACAATGTATTGGCTAATGAAAGCTCTCGGTCAAATGTCAACACATTCCTTTTTGTCCCTTGCAATGCAAAAGAGCGATCACGATGTTGTTTGCTGCTTAATTTGCCATCAGTTGTTAACCCCCTCAATGTTTCTTGAATACCACAGCGACTAGGCAAACCTTCAAAACTTTACAAAACACAAGGTGATGGTAATTGTTTATTTCGTGCAATTTCATATTCAATTTCTGGCCGGCAAGTGTATCACCACGTCGTTAGGAACAAGATAGAGCAACAAATGTCAGCCATTGAGAGTGCATTGCGACCCCACATAAACAGCTCTTTAGATAACTGTCATGTATGCTATCATGAAATATTGTACACTAAGGCATGATGGGTAAAATATACCATGAGGTTTTAACATGATGGCGTCGTGTGTGTGCAATATATTACATGGTGTCACAAAGTAAAAGAAGTACTGCCGTAAAGAAAGCCACCGAGCTTCCTTAAAGATTCGCTTTACATCTCAAAAGAAGAAAGCGACGAAATGGACAGAAATTCTGCAGGCAACACTCCAAAGATGGATTGGACGAGCGGAGATTTGCCGACCGCGTGGAAAGCATTCAAGCAACACTGTGAGTTCACATTTGGAGGACCCCTTAAGCAGAAAAGTGAAGAAAAATGCAATTTCCTGATGATCTGGATTGGAGACAAAGGTCGTGACATATACAATACATGGGAACTCACTGCCGATGAAGGAAAGAAACTCGACACTTATTATGCAAAGTACGAGGCATATGTGAAGCCCAAATCAAACAAAGTGTTTGCAAGGTACAAATTCCACCAGAAGGTTCAACAAGAGGGTGAGTCATTTGAACAATTTCTCACTGATTTGAAGTTACTAATTAAAGATTGTGGTTACACAGACCCAACTGAAATGGTTCGAGATAGAGTAGTTATCGGGTGTCATGCCACCAAAACAAGATAAAAGCTTGTTCAAGAAGGCTCAGACCTTACCCTAGAAAAAGCAATTGACATTGCGAGAACTGACGAGATGTCTAAAGCACAATTGGAAACCATGAAAACTGAGAATCCTAGCATCAACAGTGTACACCTGGAGAAGCAAAACAGCCACAAAAAAGTAGTCTGGCCGAGAGAAATTCACAAGCAAAGATTGTAGTAGATGTGGTTATCAACATGACAAAGGAAAATGCCCAGCACAAGGAAAACGGTGTGTTAAGTGTCACAAGTTGAACCATTTTGCCAGTGTTTGTCAATCTAAGACCACAGATAGGAAAGGAATACACTATGTAGAAGAAGACGAAGATAGTAATGAAGAGCTATTTGTTGGATGCATCACCTCAGTTAATGCAGTGAATATGGGTGAGTGGTACGAAGACATAAGAATTGGAAGTAAAACTGTGCAGTTTCAACTAGACACTGGTGCAAAAGTCAATGTCATCTCTGCCAAAGTTATACAAGACCTTGACATTGGGTGCCACCATGAGAAGACCCAGGTTAAGCTTAAGTCGTATTCAGGTCATCAGATTCCAACTAAAGGAGTAGTGACATTGCCTTGTGAAATTTCATGTGGTTGAGATTGAAGCACCTTCAGTACTCAGTGCTCAGACCTGCAAAGAAATCGGTCTACTTGCAAGAATACATTCACTTCAGCAACATGACATTCCAGAGCACCCCACTGACAAGGATCAAAGCATCCTTGACGAATACCCAGATTTGTTTCGCGGTCCTGGGTGTCTTCCTGGAGAACGCACAATCAAGCTGGATTCAAGTATTCCTCCTGTAGTTCATCCTCCAAGGAAAGTACCAGTTTCCCTCAAAGAAAAGATCAAAGATGAACTCGACCGTATGGAGAAAGCACGTGTAATTGTCAGGCAGGTAGAACCTACTGACTGGGTGAACAGTATGGTAGCTGTGGTGAAACCGAATAAGATCCGTATTTGCGTAGATCCTAGAGATTTCAATGAAGCCATTAGAAGAGAGCACTTCCCAATGACAACAATAGAAGTTGTTGCTGGCATGCCTCACGCCAAAGTGTTTTCAGTTCTAGATGCCACATCAGGATACTGGCAACTGAAGTTGGATGAGAAAAGCTCAAAGTTATGCACTTTTAACACACCATTTGGAAGATATCGCTTCACACGGTTGCCATTTGGATTAAAGTCAGCCCCTGAAGTGTTCCAGAACTGCATGTCTGACTTGTTTGCAGATGTGGAGGGTGTGAAAGTAGACGACCTCTTAATATGGGAAAGAGATGAAGATGAGCATGACACCAGACTAAAGCAAGTGTTTGATCGAGCAAGAGAAGTCAATCTCAAGTTCAACGACAAGAAATGCCGAGTCAGGCAAGAAGAAGTCCCCTACGTTGGCCATGTCCTAAGTAAAGATGGCTTAAAACCAGATCCCGAGAAGGTATGGGCAATAAAAGAAATGAAACCCCCTGAGAACACTAAGGAACTTAAGTCATGCCTTGGATTTATTCAATATCTCGGAAAGTTTATGCCCAACATGGCTACAGTAAGCGCCCCGTTAAGAGAATTGCTGGAGAAGAACATTGCCTGGCACTGGGACCAAGATACAAGCTTTCAGAAACTAAAGCAGATGGCCTCGTCAACACCGGTACTCGGATACTATGATCCTAACAAGCCATTAACTCTGTCAGTCGATGCTAGCTCCAACGGGTTGGGTGCAGTCCTTTTGCATGATGGAAAACCCTTGGCCTATGCATCAAGAGCCCTCACCCCAACACAAGAGCGATATGCTCAAATTGAAAAGGAAACTCTTGCGATTGTGTATGGAGCGCAGAAGTTTCATCAGTTTATCTATGGAAGACCAACGCAAGTAGAGTCAGACCACAAGCTATTGCAGTACATTTTAAGTAGGCCTTTGCATCAAGCACCACACAGACTGCAAAAGATGACGCTGACCCTGCAACGATATGACTTGAAGGTCATTGAGCAGATCATACCTACAAGAGACTACCGAAATTCTCATTCCAGACCTTGAAGTTAATGAAGTTCAGCTTACTGCGCACCTTCCAATTACACCCGAGAAGTATGTAGAGTTCCAGAAAGCCACTGCAGATGATCCAGCCATGCAAGCCTTAAGCACAGTAGTCCTGAGTGGATGGCCTGGAAACAAGGAAGAATTACCCAGCAATGTTCGTGAATACTGGTGCTACAGAGCTGAAATTTCGTCAGTTGATGTTCTCTTATTCAAAGCACAGAAGCTCATTGTTCCCCAGAGCATGAGGAAGGAAATGCTAGACCTCATCCATGAATCACATCAAGGTATCGTGAAATGCAAACAGCGTGCTCGAGACATTCTATTTTGGCCCGGAATGTCCTCACAGATTGAAGATAGAGTGGCCAACTGTTCCATTTGTAACCAGTTCCAGAGAGCTCAACCCAGAGAGCCAATGATAATTCAAGAGCCACCAGACAGACCATGGTCCAAAATCGGAAGTGACCTGTTCGAGTTCAATGGTGTTCACTACCTGCTGAGTGTAGATTACTACTCCAAGTGGATAG
Source organism: Pachyseris speciosa (assembly GCA_016490735.1). NCBI lineage: Eukaryota > Metazoa > Cnidaria > Anthozoa > Scleractinia > Pachyseridae > Pachyseris > Pachyseris speciosa. The sequence continues at coordinate 403,554 of JAEMWC010000461.1, forward strand.
AAGTTTCCAAGCTAGACAGCAACGTTATCTGTCACCTGAAGAGTCAATTTGCAAGGTATGGAATCCCTGGTGAACTTGTCAGCGACAATGGGCCCCAGTATGCAAGTTCAGCATTCAAAGATTTCAGCAGAACATATGGTTTCGTACACACCACTTCAAGTCCTCACTTCCCTCAATCAAATGGCAAAGTCGAGAGAGCTGTACAGACCATTGAGAATTTCCTCAAGAAAGGTCAAGATCCCTACAAGGCTTTACTGAACTACAGAAACACTCCCCTGGATGGAATCGGCCTGTCCCCTGCTCAAATTCTAATGGGCCGCAGACTTAAAACCTCTCTACCAACTAATTGTGAGCTTCTTAAACCACAGGGCAACCAAGAAATCAAGCAGCACCTTCAGACTATAAAGGAAAGACAGAAGTTTTACTATGACAAACACTGTAGTAAAGAGTTGCCTCATCTAGCCAATGGTGACAAGGTGTCTCTGAAGCATGACAACATGTGGGTCCAAGCTACAGTGGTTGAAAAGCATCACATGCCTAGGTCATACATTGTTCAGACGCCTGAAGGTCAGAAGTATAGGAGAAATCGTAGACACCTCAACAAGAGCCGTGTATCGCAAGCACTAAACAATGAGACTGTTAAAACTTCACAAGAAAGTCAAGCCAGTTCTCTTACATGTAACCTAACCAAACTTCATGGCAGGTTCCGTGAAACAAAGACACAGTCTGAACATTCACCAAATCCAGCAATATGTACCCGCTCTGGTCGACTAGTGAAACAGCCCACCTACCTCAAGGACTACGAAAAATGACTTGTCTCAAAGATTATAGACAATGATTTATTTTCAGAGCTCTGAACAGTCACTTGTTTTGTTTTTTCTTTAATGCTATTGTTTTCGTTTGTTAAAAGCGTTAAGAGCTTGCAACATAGTCAAGTTTGTGTTTAAAAAAAGGGAGATGTCATGTATGCTATCATGAAATATTGTACACTAAGGCATGATGGATAAAATATACCACGAGGTTTTAACATGATGGCGGAGTGTGTGTGCAATACATTACAATAACTATTTAGCTCACAGTAGGATGAAACAGCAGAATGTTTGGGGAACAGACATAGAAATTCTGACAGCTTCTTCACTGTTGCGAACAGATATTTATGTGTACACTTAAGTAGGTTCAGGTTATAAGTGGCAAACGTTTTCAAGATCAATGCTAGGTGAAGATCTTCCTAAAGATAAAGGTGCCCTATATTTGCAAAATACAGCTGGTGTACATTACGATGTTGTTCTTCAAGTTTGTAGTGATGTAGCAGACATTTCTTACACCTGCTGTGAAAACTCCACTGTCAAGTCAGCTATCAATTCCAATGGAGATAAGCAGAAACATACTTCTACCTGTGTTGAACAAGAGTCTAAATTACTGAATGACTCAAAAACACAAATTCAAGCAGAGAATTTTAATGATAATTAATGTGCATAAAAAATATAAAAATTATCAAAGAAATCTTGTATCTGCAAGCTCAAAAATACAGATAATGTAAATACTGATGTAGTTGATGTTTCAAATACCAGCCACAACTATTCTGAAAAACATACAGAAAGTTTAGGTGCTGCATGCCTTGCAAGTAATAAGCAAAATGGTACACAAAACATAAACACTGAAAGACTGGATAAAAAACCCTCCAAAATTACAGAAAATATTGATCACAGACCAAATTGTGATTCCCCACAACATAAAAACCTGAACTGTGAAAACCCAACAAGACAATCATATTGTTCTTTACTCTTCACACCCTGCAGTGCAAAAGAGCAATCAGTATGTTGTTCACTGCTTAATTTGCCATCATTTATTAACCCCATTAATGTTTCTCAAATACCACGGCAACTAGGCAAACCATCAAAACTTTACAAAACACTAGGTGATGGTAATTGTTTATTTCGTGCAATTTCATATTCAATTTCTGGCCGGAAAGTGTATCACCATGTTGTTAGGAACAAGATAGTGCAACATGTGACAGCTATTGAGAAAACAGATAATGTGCCCTATATTTGCAAAATACAGCTGGTGTACATTACGATGTTGTTTTTCAAGTTTGTAGCGATGCAGCAAACGTTTCTTACACCTGCTGTGAAAACTCCACTATCAAGTCAGCTATCAATTCCAATAAAGATAAACAGAAACATACTTCTATCTGTGATGAACAAGATTCTAAATTACTGAATGGTATTGTCCATATAAAAGATAAAAATGATAAAAGAAATCATGCATCTGCAAGCTCAAAAAATTTTATGGAAAGTCCAGAAAGTACAGATAATTCATGCAAATCAAATCAAAGTTCCAAAGTAAAGAACAATAACAAATTGAATGGTACTCCCACTGTTTATATCAATGTGAAAAGACAAATGACAAAACTTCCGAAATTCTGTCAAGTTTACTGTGTATCAATGCCAAACATGTCAAGAGGCATGGCCTTTGAAATCCAAACTAAAATCACCAGCCACATATGTTTGTCAAAGATGTAAAGCTGATAAGGGAACTCCAAAAAAATTTTCTGCTGGTAATGACATGATTCCAACAGCTATACCTAAGGAACTGCAAGGTTTAACACAAATAGAAGAGATGCTGATTTCCCGTGCCCTTCCAATAATGAAAGTCTATGTAAAGCCAGGAGGTCAGCATGGTTACTCAGGACACTGTATAAAATTACCTCAAAAAGTTTCTGAGTTAGCCCAGTCACTGCCAAGATTCCTCAAGAATATCCCACTTATTATGGTCACTATGAATGGAAAGAATAACAACTTCAAAGATGTTATTGTTAGAAGAAGTAAAGTTGAACAAGCCCTATCCTGGTTAATGAAAAACAATCCTCATTATGAAAAAATTATGTTTCATTCAGATGTATTGAATTCTTTACCAACCAATGGCATTCCTGATGATTTGCAAACAATACAGACCGTTGCTGGAGATGAATGTAGTGAGCATGTGTCAAATGACAGTGACTTTGACGATGAGGAGCTGTTTGATAAAAAAAACTGAAACCAGTAGTTTTCTACCTCAAAATGAAAATGGTCCACTTGAAAATGATGCAATTCAAAATATAATTGCACCGGAGAAACTTAATTGGCCCACTGTTGAAGATAATCCACTAAATGAATATACCACCCCATTCCTTGCGACTTTAGCTTTTCCAACTTTATTCCCAGATGGTAAAGGTGACCCAACAAATCCATCTTTGAATAGAGATGTTTCTTTTGTTAGCAGAATTCAACATTTGTCAAAATTTGCAGAATGTATAAAGGACAAATTCAATTATAGGTTTGCATCACATCCTAGGTTGTCTTATTGAGCTCTAAACTTAATACAAAGGAAACGAACTTTACAGCAATCAAGTGTTTTCTTGAAACAAAATCCTGGTGAGGCACACCTGACATTTGAAAAACTGCAAAATATGGCAAAAAATAACACATCAAAATCATTTATGACAAAATTGTCAAGATATGTGGGAAACATTAATGGAAGCTCAGCATACTGGCACAAGGTGCAACAAGATTTAAAATCCATAATATCATATAAAGGAGCACCAACAATATTTTTCACGTTCTCTTCAGCAGACATGCACTGACCAGAATTACACAAACTTTTCTGTTCACATGTTGAAGATCTTACGCCTCAGGACAGAATGAAACATGTAATTGATAATCCTCATTTAGCCAATTGGTTTTTCACCAAACGTTTGGAAAGTTTTGTTAAGCACTGGTTGTACAATTGCCTTGGTGCACAATGGCATTGGTATAGGTATGAGTTTCAAGCACGTGGAAGTATTCATTGTCATGGTGTAGCAAAATTACAAAGTGATCCAGGCCTATGTCATTTAACTCATAAAGCACTTAAGGGATTTCTTGCAGAAAAGTTGTTTATGGAATCAGCAGATTCTAGTCTCTTAAGTTGTATAACAGAGGGCAAAACTGCTTCAAGCCAAGTTTGCCAGTATGTAGACTCATTAATGTCAACATACAATCCTTGCCCCCCCTGATAGTGAACTCTGGATTAAACCTAACATTCATCCTTGCAAGAGACAACATGCAGATATTGATGATTTTGATAGTGACTACCGTATGTAGACCTTCTAAACACTGTCCAGCGACATACACACTGTAGTACAAAATATTGTTTAAGACATGACCCAGTGAAGGACGATCTTCAGTGCCGCTTTAAGTATCCATTTGATTTGTGTGAGAAAACAACACTGGTGTTTGAGCCTGTGCATACTAAATATACAACACCACAATTCAAAGCAAAGATAATTACAAAACTGAATGATTCAAGAGTGAATAACCATCACAGAATTCAGTTGCAAGGATGGAGAGCAAATTGCGATATTCAAGTAATAATCGATCATCATAAATGTGTTGAATATCTTTCAAAATATGCAGGTGAAAAGGTGAACCAAGATCATCTATGCTAACCAATACTTTCAACTCTGTTATAAAAAATGCAGATTGCAAGTTAGATCCACAAAAAGCTATGAAAAAGGTCATAATGAAAACAGTTGGTCAGAGACTTCAGTGCACAGGAAATTATGCATTTGTTGTTGTCATTAAAACTCTATAGTACCACATTCACTGTTCTACCTGTTAGTCTTAATGGTTCTCGAAGAATAAAATCAAATGTTTCCAACACTTCACTTCCCTGTACTGATGATTCTTTATTAGACATATATGCAAAGCGTGGTAAATTTCAAAATGATTTTCCCGAATTTGTTGCAAAATTTAAACTAGTGAAAGGCAAGCTTGTTCATCAGTCAGAAAACATACTTCCAAAAATCTTTCCAAATTACTCACCAAATCCTAAAGGGGAAAATTACAGTTTGTATTGCAAATACCAGTTACTGAAGTACAAACCATGGCACACTCTTACCAAAACAATGTTTGGAACAGTAAAGAACCAAATGCTGATATTTACATCAAAGCATGGCATGATTTCCTGTGTTCCCCATCAGCTCAGTTACAAGTTCCAAATTGGGAACAGAAACTACAAAATGTTATGCAAAACACTGAACTAGAAACAGACAATGAACACAGCGACTTTGAAGAAGAAAAGATTCAAGAAGAGTGGATGATTCTTTCAGATTTTCATACAACCAGTGCCCATTTGTCTGATACAATTACGGACTTTGCTTATACTTTACAATACTGGCAGTTGCAGAGTGATAACTATACCCAAAAGCATATTTCAGAAATGCCAAACTGGATAAATGCCGAAAAGGATTCTTTTGAAGACCAAGAGCAACTTTTTCAAGCTGTGGACATAGATTTATTCACTGATGAACAAAGACTTGCCTATGATATTATAACAACTCACTCGAACAAAATAAAACCAAAAAACCACTGCGGCTGATTATAAATAGTGTTGCAGGGACTCGGAAAAGTTATTTGATAAATGGAGTATACAACCACCTAAAGGATAAATGCATTGTCACTGCAACAACAGGAAAAGCATCTTACAACATCAATGGAGTAACAATCCATTCTTTATTAAGATTACCCATCACTTCAGCTACTCAAAAGATTTGTCAGGTCAAGCACTTTCTAGAAAACAAGAAAAGCTACTGCATGTAGATTATTTGTTAATTGACGAATATTCCATGCTTGGACAAACTACAATGGGTTGGATCGACAGACGTTGCAGACAAGCAACAGGATTGCAAGAAATCTTATTTGGTGGGATGTCAATTATTCTTATTGGGGATCCTGCTCAACTTCCTCCAGTTGGTGATAAGCCTTTATATCACTCAAAGCCTTCTACAATTACCCGAAGAACAGGGTTATTGTGCTTACCAAATGTTTGTTCATATTGTAATTCTTTCGGTGAATCAAAGAGTAACTGGCTCTGATCATGATCAAATTTTGTTTAGAGAATTGTTATTAAGACTGCGCAACGGAGAAACAACACAAGATGACTGGAAACAATTGTTAGCTAGACAACCTTCCAAAGTACCAGATATTGACCACTTTAAAGATGTTGTTCGTTTATATTACACCAATGCAGAAGTAGCAGCATACAACTATGACTGTTTGGTTAAACTAAACCAACCTATAGCAGAGATTCACGCAAAACATTCAGGTGACCAGACAAAAAGAATTAGTGCTGAAGAAATGTTTAATTTGCAGCCAAAACTGCTTATTGCAAGAGATGCCCATGTCATGCTTATTAAGAATCTCTGGCCATCAGCTGGTCTCTGCAGTAATGGTTCCACGGGAACAGTCGTAGATATTATTTATGAAACTGATCATCAACCGCCCTTATTGCCTATTGCAGTGATTGTTAAGTTTGATAGATATTCTGAGCCTATTCCACCAATAACAGCTACTGTTAACATTGCCAATACTGTACATGAAAGGCAACAACTTCCCAGCTTGGGCATTAACAATCCATAAAAGTCAGGGAATGACCTTAGAAAGAGCCTGAATAGATACAGGTAAAAAGGAATCAACATTGGATCTAACATATGTTGGAATCAGTAGAGTTCGTAACCTGTCATCTTTGGTAATTGAACCAATTACTTTTGAACACAGTGGACAAATCCACAATAAAATCAGTGGACGAACCACATTAAAAACAGTGGACGAATCCACATTAAAAACAGTGGATGAATATCCACATTAAAAAACAGTGGACAAATCCACAATAAAATCAGTGCACGAATCCACATTAAAAACAGTGGACGAATCCACAATAAAATCAGTGGACGAATCCACATTAAAAACAGTGGACGAATCCACATTAAAAACAGTGGACCAATCCACATTAAAAACAGTGGACGAATATCCACATTAAAAAACAGTGGACAAATCCACAATAAAATCAGTGCACGAATCCACATTAAAACAGTGGACGAATCCACATTAAAAACAGTGAACGAATATCCACATTAAAAAACAGTGGACAAATCCACAATAAAATCAGTGCACGAATCCACATTAAAAACAGTGGACGAATCCACATTAAAAACAGTGGACGAATCCACAATAAAATAAGTGAACGAATCCATATTAAAAACAGTGGACAAGTCCACATTACAACACAGTGGACAAATCCACAATAAAATCAGTGGACGAATGCACATTAAAAACAGTGGACGAATCCACATTAAAAACAGTGGATGGATATCCACATTAAAAAACAGTGGACAAATCCACAATAAAATCAGTGGACGAATCCACATTAAAAACAGTGGACGAATCCACAATAAAATAAGTGAACGAATCCATATTAAAAACAGTGGACAAGTCCACATTACAACACAGTGGACAAATCCACAATAAAATCAGTGGACGAATGCACATTAAAAACAGTGGACGAATCCACATTAAAAACAGTGGATGGATATCCACATTAAAAAACAGTGGACAAATCCACAATAAAATCAGTGGACGAATCCACATTAAAAACAGTGGATGAATCCACAATAAAATAAGTGGACGAATCCACATTTAAAAACAGTGGATGAATCCCCATTAAAAACTGGACGAATCCACATTAAAATAAGTGGACGAATCCACATTAAAAACAGTGGACGAATCCACATTAAAAACAGTGGACGAATCCACAATAAAATAAGTGGACAAATCCACATTAAAAACAGTGGACGAATCCAGAAGAAAAAACAATGGACGAATCCAAAATAATATGAAAGAGGCAAAGGATAACTGTCAGACATAAGTCGACGCATTAGTTCCCTTAAATGCCAAAATAAAAACAGGAACGAATCTTCAAATATAAATGATAGACTTATCTACCACAAAATACAATACGAAATAATGAAAGTGGAGGGGGGAGGAGAAACAGTCAAGTAATAGTTCATGACAGGGTCTTAAATGTGAACTAAATGACAGAGGAGACTTGAGGCAGGCTTTAAAGCATGCATAAAGCCTGCAAAAAGGCACCCCTGTAACTACGATATAAATGATATTGACCCGCTGGGTTAACATGGACACCATCAGATAAACACAATTCTTTACCAGGGTGAGGAAAAGCGCGATGGACCCAGCAAAAACATTTGGGAAAGGATCTAAAACGACACTTAGATACTGATTTAGACGCTGAGCGCGGGAAGCAAACAATGAAGCCTCAGAGAAAGACACGCCACGTGGAATAATGTGACAGATGGCAACAACGCAAATGGAATAACTCCCTAAAAGTAAACCGACTAAATCTTCGATATCAGAACCAACGACCTCAGGACTACGATCCACAAGGTCATTACTACCGATCTCCAAGATAACGATATCGGGCGCCGCACACTTGACCACCGGAAGGTCAAAATCTCTGAGCTTCCTAACAGTACAACCACCTACGCCATGCAAGGAAACTGTCGCCGCGCCGAGATTGAAATCGACATTGGCACGACTGTCGAAATTCAAACGCAAATCGCGCTGCAAACACTTAACAAAAGAATGGCCTAAGAGAACTTGAGGAAGCAGGGACGCCATGAAAGGAAACAGAAATTAAGAGAATAACGTACCTTGATAGAAAAATCACTTCTTTCCCCAGTGAAGAAAACACGTGAATGACAACTAACAGTTGATGCTTCAGACCCAAACATTCGGTATCCCTAGTCAGGGGCTACTATTGATGAAGGCACATTCAAACCCTACAAATACCTGGATGTTGTCACACAACAGCTATGGTGATTAATTCACAGAGCGTCAAGGAAAAGCATAAAAATCCTATTTGCTTGCAAATATTCCCTTTATTGTCAAACAACTAAAATAAACCGGAAGCAATGTTAATATTCAGAATAATCTTCATTAAAACTTGAATATTACAATTGTATTAACACTGTTGTTCTTCTGAAGTTCTTCAAATATTAACATTTGATTGTTCTTTATTTTCCTAAGTTACTACTGTACTTCAAAATGAATCAATCGCCAGGTGAGTACTGTGACAAACGATCATTATAGTAGTCTAAAACCATACAAAGTTTTAAACCACCAGTCACTGCTACAAGATATTACCCAATGACAGCTTAATTTGAGATTTGGAACAAGGATTATCCTATCAATGAGTTAGAAGAGTTTGATTTTGAGAAAACAGCTGGCATTTGGGGAATAAGAAAAACAGAAGCATAACACTCACTTGCTAAACATGTACAAATAAGTAGTAAGTTTTGAAACCTTTATTAATTTTTATTTCAACCATAATTGTAAATCAATATCATAGTCAACCTCGTTTCCACAGTATCTTTCTCCCTGCTCCCTCTTCTCTCACTCTGGAAGTGGCAAGAGAACCTCTGGCAAACAGACTGAATTAGAATACCCCCTAATCTTTCAAAATCCTGGGGAGAAAACTGAACACCTATGACAAATGTTACAAGTTTAACTAGCATAAACTTAATACATTTGCAGAAAATACGCAGAGGACTTCAGCTGATCAACAAAGCGGTAAGTATTTGACTTGTACTGTCTAGGTAATAGACAGTGTATAGATAGTGTATTGTGGCTCAAAAAAGTATTGTCAAATTAAACTGCTTCCTCTCTTTACTCGGTAACAGGTAAACCTTTTTCATCTTGTTTGCTCTAAAATTTCAACAGATCAAGATTATTCAAATTTACTTTTTACTTATCATATTCTCTATTGCAACAATATGAAAATAAGAGCCCAACATACTAATTATACTTGAATACAGTGAAACAGAAACCCCTTGATAGCATTCCATTAGTTAAGAAGTAAATGCAAATAATAGTGATAAGAGTACATACCCTCACTCATCTCTCACTGATTTATTTCAGAGAAACCACTCATTTGCTATCTACACAATCTGTCAAATATGAAAGCCAGTCAGGCAAACAACGACTATTTTGATGTGACGTTACAAAGGACAGAACCTTGAGAGGGATAAGCTTTTCACCTGAAAAGATGAAAATCATGAAATCCAGATATGAGTCATCATCACCCATAAAGCTAACCAGTTATGCTATAAAAAGAAACAGATTCACAGATGAAGAAGAGGTTCACATCAACAAAAGAACAAAGCTCACCGATCCAGTTGCCAGCGAACTTGATTTTGACATTAAACAAATTAAATCTGATGAAGACTTGACAACATTGACTACAGTCAATGACATTGAGCACAACACAAAGAGTAGCAAAGTAAACATTTCAGGTCGTGTGTCCTTTCAGGGAAGTGCAGAAACCATTCAAGTCGATAATAAGACACTCCAAAAACTTGAAACAATCCTCACAGATGAAACTGGCTCCACAAGACTGCTTCTTTGGGAAAAAGATATCAACCGTGTGCAGAATGGTCTAACTTAAAATCTCACCAAAGCACTGGTAAAGAACTTCAACAGCAACAAATACATCACGCTGAACCACCAGTCTTTGATAACGCAAGCACAGATCACAATAAAGCAAAGTGACGAACAGCTGATCGATAACCAGCTTAACATAGTTTCATGCCCAGTTGATGGGGTGGAAAAGGTGACGACTTACCTGTCCTGTAAGAAGTGCAATGCAGCCTTCCCATTAAATGTTGACAAGAAGATTCTGCACTGTGCAAATTGTGGTTGTGCACAGCTCAGAGACAAGTGTTCAAAGCGCACAATCGCAAAAGCACTGTTCATCAAAAGTGGAAAGCACATCTTGACAATTTTCGACGATAAACTTGTTACACTGCACAACATTTACAAACCAAATGCCAAAGTTGAAGATTCCGGTCATTTCAATGAAGAAAACGTAACTGAACCCCTGTTATCTGTAGAAGCAACAGTGTTCTACCACAAGAAATTTAACATAACTTCAATAAAACAAGAAGACTAATCATGAACATTGTTTACCAACACAACAAATATGATTCATTTTATACCGTACCCTGTACTGCACAATATTGTACTTAACATCTTTTATAATTGCTGTTGAAGAAGAATTTGATTTTTTATTCTATATTATTCAAATTCATATCAGAGTTTATAGTTAAATTTACACATTTAAAAGTTGCTGTTGAAGATGCATCTGATTATTTCCCTGTTAGAACAAGTCATAAATTTGTGATAAAAATTAACTATTTAGCAGGGTACATGTTACTGCAATGTGAAATTAGTAATGAAAGTTTACAGTTCATGTTACAACATATGTTATAGTTGCTGTTGAAAAACCATCTGATAAAAAAATGAACTGTTTGGCAAGGTGCATAATGTCACTGTAAAGTCAAGTTCATAATGTTAGTTTATAATTGTTCGTTGCTGTTCAGGAGGCATCTGATTTTTCAACAGCGAAATGCTGATGTTACAAAGTTTATAGTTGTTCAAAAATATTTATTTTATAGTTTTATTAAAGAGTTTTTCAGAAGTGTCCATTAAAAAACGTTGATGCTCAGAGAACATTTGCAGTGTAATGGGAGAGGGGAGGATTACTAAAATATTCCCCTCCCTTATGTACCTCAGCTTGATGTATGTTTTTTCTTTTGGGGAGGGGGTAATATCAAATATTAATGAACGCCAAGACAACCACGGAAAAATTCAACAGAAGGGACAGGGCTCTTGTATTTTACACACACTATCTATCAAATAACAACAAGCACCCTACCCCATAAAAATTACAATCGATTTCCCTTCATAACGATTCAAATATAGCTTCTTTGAAAGATGAACTCTTCACCGTTCCAACCAGACGACATTAGTAGAGCTCATAACGTTACTGTTAGCATACTTGCTATATATCCTCCTCCCCTTCGGCAGCATTGTTACCATTTAGGTAAACTAGTAATTAACATAAACCCCAATAGTGACAGGAAAACTCAGTCATTTCTCTTTACTGTTTTATCTGTTTCTTATAAAGTTGCCACATCGTTTTTATCTCAGGTATTTCTAGGATATCCAGTTTCTGGCAAGATGACAGAATACATTATTAAAAATAGTGCCACGAGAAGAATTGTCAGCAATGTTGTTTGTGGCAATTACTGAATGCTGCAGCAAAGGCTGTGTTCAAAGATGCGAAATTCAAGGAACTTGCATATATTGAGGTCATCAACAAGATCAAGCACGAAAACAGGTGTTATTCAAAGGACTCAGAATGTCTCCTCAAGCTGACTACCTTGGGGGATATTCTGAAGTTCTCCAATGATTCTTTCTACCAACAGCTTTTATTGAAGTGTCCCAAGCTTGCTGTGATAATGGCGTCAATTTGCAAGCCAGGCAATTTGAATGGAAGTCTGCCTCACCTGGCAGAAATGGAAACTCAACACAAGTTCAGAAATTCTGATTTTGTTAGTTACTGCTTCTCGAGTGATAGCGGTGTTAAAAACTGGAGTTGTAATAGCCTGTTTCAGGCTTTTTAGACATTGGGGATGCGAGAACGTTGGTACAATCCTTGCTTCTTCACAAGTATGGATGTTTGATTTTCATTGATGATTTTTACTGATGCCACGTTTTCACTAATTCCCACTAGTAAACCCTGGAACCTCAACACCCAACATTAGCCTCAACACCCACGACTCCATTTAGTACTTTAATTGCAGCTCTAGACTCTTACGTTACTCACTCACACATACAGTATTTATGTGACTGCATAACGACACACCTGTCCAGGTTGTGTTTTTTGCATGTAAGTAAATAAGCGGGTATTGTCACAGCAGTTATTGATATACATGTAAGTTTGTACAAATTAGGAGGAACTGCTTTTTTGTTACACAACAGCACCCTATAATACAAAGAGTTAAATTTCGCATGGCTTGTTTGAAGGAAAAGAAATGAATATTATTTCATGACAATTTTTCCAAGATGCAATGACAAAAATTGAAGAAGTTAGCCTAATGTTTTCAAGTTACAATTCATTATTCTTCTCTTCGTCATCTGTGGCCATAGACAACTGTAAATAGTTTCTATGCACATAACAAGTACTAAGAAATAAAACTGCAAAATTTGGAAAAGTTTCCTTTGTTGCAAATACATCTTTGTGTTTTTCCAATGTACAAGACTGTGCCCCTTTAACTTTGAAATGGTGGCCCACATTCTATCTTGGCAGGCTTGACACGGATAATGTTGATTTGATTGTGCAAGCAAGGCACCAATCAAAGAGCCACCAGAATAAGACTTTGCACTGGACACACAGTTTTGCTGTGAAAAATCATGTGGTTCTGGACAGCTCTCTGGATGATTCACCGCCACTGAAGCTGGTGAAAGATATCCACATGATAGAAATCCTCCCAAGTCTAGAAGAACAGGCCAGCATGCAATCCAGCATGGTGACATTTGTCTTCCGGGTGTTGTGTAAATATTTTGTTGCATAGAAGGAGTTCAAGTCAGCTGTATTTCACCACATTCCACACAAGTTTTCAGCAAACATGAGGCAGAAATCTGAGCAGGTAGAGTTAATGGAATCTCAACTCAACGAATCTCTATATAACAAAGTCCTCAATATAACAAACGATGTTTTTCAGCCTGACCTTTTAAAATGTATGGAAAAGGACCCATAACAAACCAATTTCCCTATTCCTTTGGCACTTCATTAAATGGAGGTTCCCCTGTACAGTGATTACTGTAGTGATGATATATTTAATATCAGTTCCGGTAGTTGACTGTTAATTAAACTTGGATAAAAAATAAAATACCAACACAACTTCCAGCCAAAAAAGTACTTATTTGATAAATCTCAGTAATGTATTCTTGATACTGAGGAAGATTTATTGATTTGATTATCTTTTTTATATTTTAGTGCCTCCTAGGATTGGATTTTCTGAACACAAATAAATGTGGTGACATGGCAGACTTGCTAAAGAAGTTCCAAGAGGAGCATGTCCCCATAAAAAATGGCCAAGTGCTCCACAGAACGGTTGTCCATGGAGACCAGTTAACCAAAGAGAGGGCAAGAAATGTCTGGTGGACATACAACCTTGGAAGATTCGGAAGCTGATCGACTGGAAGGGCTGGAGTGCACATTCTCAGAGTTTCACTTAAAAATGTGCATATATTGTTATACATATTTTAGCTTAGCTTTGTTTATCATTGATTGTAAAGCCACACGTATGTTGTGACTGATTTCTTAATAAAGACTTCTACTAAGTTCACAGTTGTTTGTTTTTAAACCCATGTGAGGATATAAGTCATGTTTTTAACTGCATATCCTTATTACTTAAGATTTATTTTCAAATACCATCCATCTAGGGGGTGATGGCTTGTAAGCTCAGTTGGTAGAGCACTGCACCACTATCACAGAGGTCGTGGGTTTGAATCCCGTACAAGCCTGAATTTTTTCAGGCTATATTTTCACTACTGCTTAGGTAGTGTTCATTGATTTTGATTTTGATGCTTCACGCCAGGATGTGGAAAAATCCGAACTTTGCACAAGGGAATAAAGTGACCTTAATGAGCTAACATCCAGTTATAATTCGAAACTAACATCTCTTCTGGACAAGCATGCGCTGATGAAGGAGAAAGTGGTTGTCTGTAGGCAGCGCTTGCCGACTGGTTTAACAGTGAGATTAAGTGTGCTATAAGGACAAGGTGGAAGGCCGAAAGGAAATGGCGAAGGACAAAATCCCAGCAGGACTTTCGTGCTTTCAAAGGTGCGCGAAATCGCCCAACGTTTGTTATGAAAGGCGCGCGCTGTGAGTATTATACTAATCTCATAGCTGAGAACAGTTCAAATCAACAGAACTTGTTTCGTACCACCAAGTCGCTGCTGTGTGAGCCGTTTGAGGTGTCGTTTCCAAAGGATAGATCTCCAGATGATCTCGCCCATGATTTCGGAAATTTCTTTATGCAGAAGATTTACAAAGTTAATCAGTTAATTGATATGCAGAGCTCTTTGGAGATGTCAAAAGCCAGAGAAAAGGAGTGCGCTGATTCTGATACATGTGCAGGTGTCACATGTGCCAATTTTAAAACGTTGTCTCAAAGAGCAAGTCTCTGAGTTCATCAAGAAAGCTGCCAAGAAATCATGTCCGCTGGATCCAAAATTGCCTACTTCGGTAGTCCTAGAGGTTTTGGATGTGCTGCAGCCTGTGATCACGAACATGATTAACTTGTCATTTGAATCTGGCGAATTCACTAGCGATTGGAAGGAGGCTTTACTAAAACCGCTGTTTAAAAAGTGTGGACTTGACATCGCTTTCAATAACTTCTGCCCAGTTAGCACCCTCCCTTATGTTTCCAAATTGTCAGAGAAGGCAGCAGCTAATCAACTCATTGACCACATGACAACTAGTGATTTGCATATGCCTCTCCAGTCCACGTATAAGCAAAACTAAAGCACCGAGTCAGCACTGCTCAAAGTCAAGAACAATATTTTGTTGAATATGGAGGCGCAAAAGGCCACTTTGTTAGTTCTCATCGACCTTAGCGCTGCTTTTGACACTGTTCGGCACGACACTCTTCTAAATCGTTTAAAGTTAAGATTTGGTGTGGATGGCAAGGCATTAGAATGGTTTGCGTCGTACCTTGCGGATCGTACACAGTGCATCACTGTAAATGATGGCCTATCATCTGCTTTTTCACTCAGACAAGGGTTCCTCCAGGGAGTTGTCTCGGGCCTCTTCTGTTTATGGTCTACACCAGTAAGCTGTTTGATATTGCCAGCAAGTACCTCCCAAGTGTACACTGCTACGCAGACAACACAGCTGTATTTGGCATTCAGTCCTGCTGTGCAAGGGGAGGATGAGGCCGCGCTAAATGCTGTGCGTGACTGCATACATGACTTGAGGAACTGGATGATTGAAGACCAACTGATGTTAAACGATGATAAGACTGAACTGATGCTTATAGGTACTAGGAAACAGTTACAGAAAGTCAACTTGAATGATATTATTGTAGGTGAGACAGTCGTAGAAGCGAAATCAGTTGCGCGAAATCTTGGGTCATGGTTTGATCGTAATCTAGATATGTCATTCCACATAAGTAAACAATGCGGCATTCTGTCATTTGCATAATATAAGTCGGATCTGTAGGTTTTTCAGTACAGATACCATTAAAGCCCTCCTAGATGCGTTTTTACCTCGCGCGTAGATTATTGTAATAGTCTTTTATATGGCTTGCCAGCTTCTCACCTGAATAAGTTTCAGCGCGTTTTACAGTGTAACGAACTCAACCGGGGCCACCCAACATTTTTCTGCCAATCACAAGACGAGTTCAGAACAAAAGAATCAAAGTTCATTCATTTCGGATCAATCACCAATGAGGGTCAAATCTGACTGGGAATTGATGCAAAAAGGAAACGTGAAAGTGGATTGCGACGCGATGCTTTTATTTACGGCGAAATATTATTCATTTTCATCACCTAAAAGGCAACTGATATTTTCAGAATGGCGACTCAAAAATGTTCAACAAACAGACTAAAGATAGAAATTAATTTATAAAACAAATGCGGGTCTCGAATGCCAAAGACGAATTCAACGCCAATATGTTTACCGAATGGCGGCCTGGAGGAGTTATCCAAATCAGCCAAATATATTTGCAGAAACCCGTGGACCCGGAATTTTGAAGACGAAATTTACCCAAATGGCGGCCGGGAACATCCAGGACGACTGAGCAATGTAATCGTAAAGCTTGTGGGATGTGGCTGGAGTGATAAGGATACCTTTAGTGTCTTTAGTGCCTTTAGAGTGGCTTCAGCTTACTTGATCACATTAATTTGTGAAGTATCCTTGTCACTCCAGCCACATCCCACAAGCTTTACGATTTCATTGCTTGTTTTATTGATATGTGGGTACTTGAGCCTGAGCATTAGCTATGCCATGCTGGTGAGGCCTAACAAGGCCGAAATAGCTGTCCATGGCTGCTAATGCTTGGGCTCAATCTTTGCTTTGGTAGATTTAAGGGGTAATGCCCGCTACCATGTGGCCTTAGTGCCTTTAGAGTGGCTTCAGCTTACTTGATCACATTAATTTGTGAAGTATCCTTGTCACTCCAGCCACATCCCACAAGCTTTACGATTTCATTGCTTGTTTTATTGATATGTGGGTACTTGAGCCTGAGCATTAGCTATGCCATGCTGATGAGGCCTAACAAGGCCGAAACAGCTGTCCATGGCTGCTAATGCTTGGGCTCAAGCTTTGCTTTGGTAGATTTAAGGGGTAATGCCCGCTACCATGTGGCCTTAGTGCCTTTAGAGTGGCTTCAGCTTACTTGATCACATTAATTTGTGAAGTATCCTTATCCGTGAAAGAGTCTTAGATCTCCACCATGAAGGCGTTTCACAAAGAGGAATCGCAGAGGAACTTAGTACAAGTCGCCATTTCGTTCAAAACGTTATACGTGACTATGATGCCACAAACGCCTCTTGTCAGCCAGTGAAAAGTCATAAAGGGCATTCTGTGCTAACGCCGAATGCCATTGAGTGTATCGAGAGCGAAAAACTCTGCAAACCAAGTGTTTATTGTACAGAATTGCAGAACAGGTTATTGTTGGATGGTGTTGTCCAACCTGCCGATCTACCTCATGCAAGCACTATCAGTTACTTTTTGAGAAAGGAACTTTTGATGACTAAAAAGAAAATTCATTATTTACCATCCGAGTCCAAAACTCAGGCTTTAGAGGAATACACCAGTTTCTACCTTGACCAGGTCAGTGATTTAAATGTCAGTTCCATCCATTTCTTTGACGAGGCGAGTGTAACAAAAACAACCATGAACAGGCTTTATGGTAACGCAACCATCGGAACTCCGGCATTTGAGATTCAACGATCGGCGTCTAATGCCAACTTTACTATAAACCTCATGCATTCTTTTCTTGGAGTAGATTACGTTAATGTCATAGAAGGTGCGTCAAACGGTAACGAGCTATTACTTTTTTTCAAGGAGGCTGTTGGCATCACAAGACGGGACGGATCTGTTATTCTTGAGCGGGGTGACACAGTCATCTTGGACAACTGTCCTTTTCATCATGGCAGATTTACCGAGATGTTTTTGAGAAATATGCTGGCTGAATATGGAGTTAACCTGTTGTTTCAGCCTGCATACTTTCCGCACTTGAACACAGATCAAAGCTTTCCTCAATTGCAATCAGATGTTAGCGGAAAATGAAATGGAAATTGCCATCTATGAGGCCTGCAGCAGAATCTCACCGCAAAATTCAGTTTCTTATTTTAGACACTGTGGCTATCTGATTTAGAATTTATTTCTATCCCCAGACAAAAAAAATTCCGAGGCTTTGAACAAAGTACCGCATTTATTTCATACCTTGCTTGTAAAAAGAAAAATGGAGATCAAATCGGTATCACATGTAGCGATATAATAACAGAATAATATGTAGAAGTATCGATGTTAGAAAATAAAATGGCAGTAATTTCAAGTTGTTGGATGTTTCATGTACCAGTAAGATACAGAAAACCCAGTACTTTGCGTGACAAAAGCCACGCCGAATCAGTTACATGTTACTTGAATGTCAAAGGTCAGAAACAAAATTTGTATATTTGCGCTGTCAATTTGTCAAGGCACGATGGAATGTGAATGCGAAATTTCATTGGTCAAATCATTTGTGTAATCATTTGGAACATGTCGGAAGCAAAGTCGGAGGTTTTTCTCTGGTTACCGTATTTTATCGGCTATAAGCCGAGCCCGGCTATAAGCCGAGACCCTAAACTTTTAACTCTTAAACTTAATACGATCGTCTTCAAACATGAACACAAAACATTCAGCTATAAGCCGAGACCCAGTTCGTAAAACGTACAAGAGCTCATGAAAAATCTTAATCACATTTAGCTTTTAAAATCTGTTAAAATGAAATGAAAGAACGGGTTAATTATCCATCGGCACGGGCAATTCGCTTGAAAAGCGAGGTGTCATGAATATTTCACGAAAGCTACAATAGGCTTACCTCTCGGGAAACAACTGTATCAATATTGTCACCTACTCAATACAAAGGCTAAGAATAACAACAAATCACAGTTAAGCTGAATTTAATGTGATCCGATCCAATGAATAAAATTGAATTCACGGCTTGATCATATGAACATTCCGAGTTCAGAGACCTGTCTTTAACAATCCTGTGTCGATAGTCGTTCATTGTCAATCCGTTATCATGCCAAAAGCCCGTCGTACATCATACAATCTAGCATTCAAACTTAAAATAGTCGCCGAAGCAGAAGCCGTCGAGAACAACTCTGAGATCGCGAGGGAATACGGCATCAGTGAGTCAATGGTTCGTCGCTGGAGAAAAGACCAAGAAAACCTCTTCAACGGCGAAATAAAACTGTCCGCAAAACGTAAAACGATGGGCTGTTTTAAACCAAAGTATCCCGAGATGGATCAAAGACTGCTGGAATGGTTTTCCGAGCAGAGAAGTCAAGGTGAGAATCATGTGACAAGTTTGTTTACACATTCGTGGGAACAGAACATTCTCATTGGTCAGTTTTTGATAGTTGTCAAAACATTAGTATCATTGCTTATCTGTTCAATCTTTCCTTCGTTTTAGGAATCGCTGTCGGTGGACTGATGTTGCGTTTGAAGGCGAAAGAATTCTGCGATGATCCCGCATTCAAAGCATCTGTAGGCTGGTACATAAACTGGAAGCGGCGCCATTCCATTACTCTCCGAACGAAGACCACCCTTGCCCAGCGTCTGCCAAACGATCTCGAAGAGCAAACAGTAAAATTCCACCGGTTCGTGATTGTAGCTCGTCAGCGCCGTGGATACCCTTTGTCCAGAATTTTCAATATGGATGAAACACCAATGTGGTTCGAGATGCCGTCTAGCCGTACTCTGGAATTCAGTGGCAGCCGAACAGTTCCCGTGACATTCTTGAACGTGTAGTTCACAACAGAAAACAAACGGCTCCTTTAGGAGCCACCACATATTAAAAGTTAATGACCAATAACTCTTGCTTTTTTGTCCATGTGTTTTGCTCGGCTTGTATGCGAATATATGCATATTTATCTTAGTTTTATTAAATCCATAATTTTTGCTCAGGTTAAACTCTCGGCTATAAGCCGAAACCCCCTCTACAAGTCAGATTTTAATTCAAGTTAGGCCAGACATGTGTAAAAATCGCTCGGCTTATAGCCGATAAAATACGGTACGTTCAATTTCTAATAGACTTGGACTGGAAAGATTAGCAGAAGAGTTTGAAAGCCGAGGTTGTCGAAAAACAAGTTCCCTAAAGTACATTAGATCATCAGATCTAGATGTGTTGTTTCCCTCGCCACATAAACTGTTGTTGGCGGAAAAAAGAATCATTGAGACCAAACTCGAACAGCTGAAATGCCAAGAAAATCCTGGAAAAAAGCACAGACTTTGCCACCCAGAGAACTCTTCCCTTCCACCACACAAGGTTCCCGTGAAAGTTCAGTGTCATCATCACCTACGCAAGCGTCAAACTTGGTGTTGTTCAACAATGTCTACAGCGCTGTGACCAACACCGGCACTGTCAGCGCAAATATTGAAAGTGGAACTGCTGAAGAGAAAAAAGCTGCGCAAGTGTGTAATCAGACAAGTTCTTATCTGCAGAAGCGGGACACAGAACTTAAGCAAGATAGTGAGCTTTTGGCTGCACAGATACAAAGCACGCGAGATTTACTGGCGGAGAAAACACAAGCGTTTGAAAATTATGAAAATGGAAGCACCGGGCGGCAAAAGCTGTGTACTCTTTGTCACACTGCAGGACACAACAAGAACTAATGCAGCAATGGTCCATGTAAAGGAATTTCCTTCTGCAACGACCACGATAAACATCCAGAAGTTAGAGCAGAAATACAAGAGCTTAAGAAAGTGGTCAAAGACTTGGAGAAAAGGCAAGAAAAGTCAAAGAATGAATTTGACATATTCAAGGCTGCAAGAGAAAGAGCAGCAAGTAGTTTCTTCGCAGTGATGAGGCCCAGGTTAAGGAAGCAAAACCACATCAAATATGTTGACCGAAGCGCTCTCGATAAGGATGTTATGATTCTCAAAAAGGCCTTAGGTAACAAGATTCCTTTGGATGAAAGGATGGACTGGGAACTGCCATACATTATTGAACGGTAAAAAAAAATCAAATGTAGACATTTTCTCCCTAGTATTGAATCTTGATTAACTTTTTCATGGAACAGGTCTATCAGTTGGAACAGATCAGTCTATATTTGCCCGTATATTATTTCCGATTTGCATGCCAGATCAGTTTGTTGAATTTATTTTATAATATAAGAAATTACTCTGTTTAGAAGTGATATGTGATTATATTATTGAAAATTCAGTCTATCGAGTTTTTGTTACCGCAAAACACATTTGCTTGAGTCTACATTCTACCCGTATTCCGATTTGCCAGATACATTTGTTGAATTTATTCTACAATGATAATATAAGAAATTACTCCGTTTAGAAGTGACATGTGTCTATAAAGATTACATTTTATTCTGTAACCCTTGCAATTGATGTGTAATCTAAAATGTAACGCACTAAATAATGTAGTAAGGATAAGAATAACCCTGTTCGGTTGTAAAAAAAAATTGGCTTCCAAAATTGTAGCCCTGTTTCGTCGACCG
>JAEMWC010000461.1:430000-482500 GCA_016490735.1 Pachyseris speciosa
GAAGGTAAAATCGGCGGAAGAAAAGGTCCTCAGTTATAGAGAAGTCGTTGAAAAAACGAATGGTGAGATAACATCTTTACGCCAACAATTGCAATATATGGAAACGTACCAGAGAAGGGAAAATGTACGGTTCTAAGGCATACCCGAGCAGTCTGAGGGTAAAGAAAATCCATGCCAAGTTTTGGTTGGCTTTTTAAAGAACAACCTAGGTATTGATGACGCCGAAAATATCGAATTACAGCGTGTGCATAGGATCGGGAGATACAACCCAGGACAGACCAGACCTCAGCAGATGATTGCGAGATTTCTCCAATATCCGGAAAGGGAGGAGGTTTTCTCAAAAGCAAGGAAGCTGAAAGGAACTGGTCTTGGAATATCCGCAGACCTGCCCAAATCTATTGTTGAAGCAAGGAAAAAATTGATGGACAAATTCAAAGCAGCGAAAAGAGACGGGAAGAACGCGTTCTTCAGCAGAGCGGAGCCAGACAAACTTTATATTGATGGTGTTTTAATTTCTTCTTAAGCTTATATCTACTTATTTAGTCAGTATGTCTTCATATTTAGACGTTAAGATAATTCATTTATTTATTCTTTGACCAAATTATGTCTTCAGTTCTGAATCTAGTCACATACATATATAAATTTTGTTTCTGGTTTACTTATCTATTTATTTATTTTATTATTATTTTTCTTTTCGGAGCCCCAAGTTATGCAAATTTCGCCAACCATTGTAAGACCTAGACTATAAGCGGCATTACTCTAACAGCTTTTGGCTGGCTGCTATCTTAAGATTTGTATTTGTTCTTTTGTGTGAATTTTGTTCGTTTGTGCTAATTGACAATTGTTGCTGGATGCTTTACAAGTGCAGTAATTTGGGGCTTACATCACTTACAATTGTTATTCAAAATCAAGCGCGTAGAGTATACGGTGGCACCAATAGGTGTCATTTAATCCTCGAATGGATATTGATGTGATGTTCTTTGTTGTCACTTTTTCTACCTCTCTCGATGGAGGGTAATAATCTCCAATTTAAACTGCTTTCCCTGAATGTCAGAGGTATTCGCACCTTTGAAAAAAGAAAATGCATATTTAATTGGCTGGGAAAACAAAATGCAGATATCTATTTTCTTCAGGAAACCTATAGCACGGCTGAGTTAGAGAACCATTGGAGGAAACAGTGGAGAGGAGACTTGTTTTTTGCTCATGGAACGTCGCATACCAAAGGTACTCTTATTTTGATCAGGGAGGGTTTGGATTTTCTAATTAAATCAGTACAAAGAGATGAAATGGGAACTTTCATTATGTTAGATGTCTTGATCCAGGATTCCCCGTTTTTGCTGGTTAATATGTATTCGCCTACAAAGCAGTGTGAGCAGAGCCAATTTTTTGATAAAATTGCAAGTATCATAGAAGCGAAAACGTTGCAATTAAATTATCAGATCATTTTAGGAGGGGACTTCAATGTTACGTTTGAACCCAACTTGGACTGCTCAGGAGGAAAACCTTCTATAAAACATTCTGTTAAGAGTCTCGAAGACATCACATCAAAGTATGACTTGATTGATATTTGGAGAGTAAGAAATCCAACCAAAAAACTTTTCACTTGGAGACAGAGAAACCCTTTAATCCAAAGAAGACTTGATTTCTGGTTAATTAGTGACTCCCTGCAGGATGACATAAATAAGGCAGACATTATAACCGCAATTAAAAGTGACCACTCTGCGATAACACTAGATATTGATAGTATAAGTGACAAAAGACACGGTCCATCTTTTTGGAAGTTTAATAATAGTCTTTTGGACGATGAAGCATATTTAAAATTAATAACAGACCGAATTCCTATTTGGCTCACCGAAATTAATTATAATCAAGATGTTAAGAGTTCAGTGGGACTGGATAAAATATAACATACGGAAAGAGACTATGCAGTATAGCAAGGTAAAAGCAAAGCAGCGCAGGGAAAGAATGAATCTGATTGAGAACAAATTGAAACAAGCAGAGGAACAAGTAGCTGAAACCCCAACTACAGCAAACCAAAATGAACTTGAAAACTTGAAGATAGAGTACGAAAAGGAATATGAATACATCACTAAAGGAGCAATCACTCGTTCATGTGCTTCCTGGTATGAAAAAGGTGAGAAAAACAATAAGTACTTTCTAAACCTTGAAAGAAAAAATAAGACAAAAGAGCACGATCCAGAAAGTCGAACTCACCAACGGTATTATAACGACAAATCCTAAAAAAATCATGGATGAGTTGTACTCTTTCTATTCAGACCTTTATAGCGAGACAAATGAATTGGAAATCAACCGTTGTCCTTTCCTGGATTCCGAAAGCATACCAAAACTATCTCCAGAAATGCAGCGGCTTTGCGAAGGGGAACTGACCGTAGCTGAGTGTTATAATGTACTATCATCGTTTCAAAATAATAAGACTCCTGGAACCGATGGTCTCACTATCGAATGCTACACATGTTTCTGGCCCGTTCTTGGTGAAATGTTAGTAAAAAGCCTGAACTATTCTTATAAACATGGAGAGCTTTCAATCTCACAAAAACAAGCAGTTATTGCCCTCATAGAGAAAAAAGATCGAGATCGACGGCAAATAAAAAACTGGAGACCAATCTCTCTTATTAATGTTGATGTTAAAATAGGAACTAAAGCAATTGCTAAGAGACTTGAAAAGGTTTTACCACAACCAGAATGCTTACGTCAAAGGTAGAACAATTTTTGATGCAGTACGTACGATTGCTGATATTATATCTCTGACAACTTCAAAAAACATAAGCTCTCTATTAGTAGCAATAGACTTTGAGAAAGCTTTCGATTCCGTTAACAGGAATTATCTTATTAGAGTCCTGCAGAAATTCAATTTTGGACCATCCTTTATTACTTGGATTACTACCTTTTACTCGGATATATCTAGCAGTGTAATGAATAATGGTTTCGTGACTCAGCCCTTTAAACTCTCCCGAGGGGTTCGTCAAGGTGATCCTCTCTCTCCTTATCTTTTTATTCTTGTACTGGAAACACTAGCCATCAATATTAGAAATGATACAAAAATAAGAGGAATCAAAATTGACAATCAAGAATTAAAAATAGTCATTTTTGCTGATGATTTAACAGCTTTTCTTAAAGACAAGGAATCTTTTTATCAGCTTTCCAATACCTTATACATATTTGGGACGTTTTCTGGCTTGAAAGTGAACAAACAAAAGACAAGTTATGAATCTCGATTCTGCGAGAGTCACTGCAGAAGATTTCAATGTGGAACACATCTCTAAAGAAGTTAAAATCTTGGGGATACATTTCACTTACGATTATGCGCTTTTTTATAGATTAAATTTGGACTCCATCATCAAATCCTTAAAAAAGACTTTAAACAGTTGGAGCTGGAGGGGTCTCACACTGTTAGGTAAAATACAGATAATAAAAACCTTTGCCATTCCAAAAATTTTATATCGTATGAGTCTCGTCTGCTCAAACAAAAATTTTATCAAAGATATCAATCAAATTTTATTCAACTTCATTTGGAAAGGTAAAGACAAAGTGAAGTATGTTATCCTAATAAATGATGTGAATGAAGGAGGCTTAAAGATGCCTCATATTGACTCTATGATTGAAGCACAAAGAATCATGTGCATCCAAACATTTCTGGATAACACACCATGCTCTTGGAAGTGTATTTTAAATCACTACCTCAACAAAGTTGGAGGCAGACTACTTTTTTATTGCAACTTCGAATACTCTAAATTGGCTATAGATACACCAAAGTACTACAAGGAGTGTTGTCTCTTGAAAAACTCCAATCCTTCTTCTTTGGATGAAATAGTCAACCAACTAATCTGGAATAATAGGTTTATATGTATTGACAACAAGAAACTCTTTTCTTTAGGACTTTGTTAAGTTGGAGATTTATGTGAGTTTATTTGCACGAAGCTGCACACAACCGAATCTATGTTAAATGTGCTTGACTTATTTTACTTAAAATCTCTTTATCATTCACTTCCACCAGGTTGGAAAAAAGAAATTAACAGCAATGTGACTCAGGCAACAAATAAAACGATACCTTTCGATATGTCTGCTCAGGCAGACCTATCCTCGAAGAAGATTTACAATCTTCTTATTTCAAAGATATCTAAACCTCCAACCGCGAAAAAGAAGTTTGAAAATCAATATGCCTCAGGAACAAATATTCTTGATTGGGAAACTATACACTCCCTTTTAAATGTGTGCTTGATACAAAATTGCGAGAATTCCAGTATAAAATCCTGAATCAAATATTACCATTAAATACCTTTCTTTTCAAAGTTGGTAAAATCGAGTCTCCTCTCTGTAGTTTTTGTCTTTGTAACGAAGAAAGTATGTCACACTTTTTCTTTGTGTGTACCATGATACAAAGCTTTTGGAGTTCCATACGTCAGTTATTTGGGAATCATATAATTACTGAGAGTGAAGTAATTCTTGGCATAACTCATCAGTCGGAAGATGCCCTACTATACAATCATCTGATTTTACTTTCAAAACAGTATATTTATAATTGCAAGCTAAAGGGTGTGTTACCATCAAGAGCAGTGTTCTTAGCCAAAGTGAAAGCAGTTTATGAATTGGAGCATCAAATTGCTAAAGAGAAGAACAAACTCTCTTTCCATTATAAGAAATGGAACAGGCTCCTTTCCCAAGAACGTCACATCTCTTTTCCATCTTAATTTTAACAGAAATACTTTTTCTCTACCTGTCATTAGTTCTGTAGAAAACAATAGCTTAAATCTAGAGAATGCCCCTTGCCCCTGTATGCTGTTGTTGTCAGGTGTTGTGTTATTGTATGTGCGTGCGTGCGTGCGTGCGTGCGTGCGTGCGTGCGTGTAGTCCTAGCGCTGATGTATTCTATTTCTTTCTTGTAATCTTCTGTAATTTGTCTTTTCTTTGCAAATAATAATAATTATAATAAAAAAAAGAGTGTTTGTGATGGACTAGGAGCAGTTGTAAAAAATGCCTGTGCAAAGGCTGTCCTTACTGAGAAAGCTGTTATAAGCGACGCAAAATCACTGTTCAAGTTCTGCAAAAAAAAACTTGAACATGACTTGAAACCATCTGGTGAAGGTGAATATTCTGAGAGACATTTTGTCTTTGTTGATAGGATCAAGTAGTGAGAAACAGGCCAGAAGCAAAGGCAAAAACAGTAAAAGGTCACCAAAAACTACATGCAGTAAAGAGTAATGGAAAGAAAGGGAAGTCTCCTGGTTCGAAAGCTTTCTTGCTATTGTCAACATTGCTCAAATGGAAGAAGTCAAATCTGTACAAACAAGGAACATGTGGAGTGGACCAAGAAAGATTTGAATTGGACGCTACCCAACCAAGACACCCAAACATCAGATGATGAAGAAGAAGTCCTCCAAGATGGCATAGTACAAGAGGAAAACAGAGATCCAATAACAGATGATTTTGTCACTGTATACCTTACAGGTACGAATGGACGGAAGAAAGAGTTTGTGGCTCAGATTTTAGAGATAGACGATGAACGGCAGCTTGCTCAGCTTAAGTTCATGAAGAGAGAGGATGAGAAAGGCTTATATTACTGGCCCACAGTTGATGATATATCGTGGGAAAGTTAATCTGTCAAATCCTTGTTGTTTTAGATGAGCCAGTGCTTTGTGACGCTTTAAGTACCAACAGGCGTCAACTATTCAGCTTTTCTACAAAGCTCCTAGAAAAGTCTTCAAACATTGTCAAGTTTTTGTAAATGTATCACTAACAGTTAGACCTCAAGGACGAGTGGACTACGAATTTATAGCCCATGCGGTCATACTCGGCTGAATGGGCTATTGTAGATTAGAGTAGAGTAGCCAATTTCAGAGCGAGTGTCTCGTGTTAGACCATCAGTAGGTTTATACTAATAGTGTATAAACACACTAATTATAAAGTTACTTTTGCAATAATTAGAAATATGATGTTTATCCTAAAGAGTGCCCTTAAAAAGGTGACATTATGTGAAAACATGCAATCCTGTAGTGTCTGTACCCCCTCCCCTCACAATTAGATTTTGGATGATTTTAAAATAAATAAAAAGGTGAAAAGCAGAAATAATACTTCATAGTTGGTCCAGACAGACTTAAAAACATTTTTGGATGAGTAATTAAGGGTGGAAAATGTTGCAAACCAGAACAATGTAAAACGTTTCCAGCAACACTTTGTGTTACTTTAACCAACTGTTATGAATTGATAGAAAGGATATAATTGAAAATTTTTTTATCAAGTTGTTATAGTTATGATTACTTTATTTAACTCAGTGGATATAAATCTTTGAAATAAAACACTATTTCATGTTGCACAGTTCAATAAATGCTTAAATTTTGAAGTTATTCAGAAGCTTATTCACTGTGTGTAGTGTCCGTACCCCTAATAAGCCAATACATCAATGGTGCTATATCTTAAAAACGAGAAGTTCTTGTGCAAAGATATTTCAGGTCATTAACCCTTAGATACTAGTCTATTCAAATATACAAATAATTATAAGAATAATGAAACTTTATTTTGGGCCTTGAGTGGACCCAACTTTGTCACCCTGACTGTGCTCTGGCCGAATGGTGAACATTAATTTTCATCATAAACAATGAAGAAACGTTTTAAAAGCTTTTTGAAGCGTATTAAAATGAGTAGGTATAGTAGAAAAAGGTTTGGAAATTTGTGGCGTCCAAAACTGAAATGGACAATTTCTTTTTCACTATGAACAACGTGTAATCAAGATTGTTAGAGATTTACTTTGCACAAAAACTCTTTTATAGTGCTGGTTGTTACGCCTTTTCACTCCTTCAAATTATGGTCAGTTTCCTTTTTTTCATATACATATTGCTTTACAGAACGGACTTCTTACATGTATGCTTGTGAGTAAAGAAACCAAAGATGCATATTTTTTTGCTTGAACAAACACGTAAAAGAAAGCCGTTCGCAATACTCTTTTTGGAGGGGAATGGTCGCAATACTCTTTTTGGAGGGGAATGGTCGCAGAGGCAGGGAAACACGTTAATTAAAATGAAGATTCTGACGCTGCCACTATTTTAGCAGTTCAAAGCATATAATTTGCGAAATCATTTTATAAATTCAAGGTTTCGCAAGGAAGAAAGTGAAGTTTCAATTCACATTCTAGGCAATGGGTTGTTGACAGATCTCGGCATACACACAAATAGCAGAAAGTGAATGTGCTATTTCTTTCACACACGAATCAGTGATGTTGGTGAAGGCATCTACATTTGAAAGCTGGAAAAAGACAAACAAATATCTCAGAATTGATTCTTCAAATACGATCCTTAAATGTGGGATTTGCAAGAAGTGGGCGGAAAAATTAACGGGAACAAATGCCTTCATTACAGGTTCCAAAAACTTGAAATCATCAGCAAAATTCATGCCTGTGCCTTATGGCTGGAAGAGGAAGAACAAGCAAGAGCTGAGAACAGAAAGGTGAGGGCAACTGTACCACCACCGTCTGAGCATTCCCCAATTTCCACAGTTGTTAGAAACATGGGTCGCCTTGGAAAAGAAAAAAGCAGTATTCAGAGACTCTGATATTGCTTACTTAAGAGCGACTTGCTATATCGGTAACCTATACCTATGCAAGATAGAAAAAATCGATTTCTGAAAATCTGTCAGGAAGAAGGTTTTAACTAACTTGTTTTAAAACTGTAACTTTGAGGTTGTTTAGATTTTTATTTTCTTCTCCAGACGGCATTTTGTATTTTGCCCCTAAAAGAGCCAAACTCGGCCCTGAAATTACACTTTTTGCAAACCCTAGCAAGCCAAATTATAGCGCCTAGCTGGAAAAGCTAACCCATGTTATTAAAATATAATGTTTTAGTAGTTATTTCGTGTTGTCAGATCCACATTTAATACGAACCTGAATTTTTAACAAATTTTCAAAATTATACGCTACGGTGATGTCGCGTCACATCCAAATTTAGGTCAAATTCATGGACCAAAAAGTCAATCTGGTACATGGATTTACCTCCCAAAACTATTTTTCTGGATAAACATATCACTTCATTTTGCTTTTTATCGCAAATCTAGCTTGGGTAAATAAAACGCAAAAACTTGACAGCGTCTTGAAACCAGGCACTTTGAGCTAATCGCTTGACATTTTGACCTTTCACGCCGCGATTACTATCTCGAACACTGACCCTGAAATTTTGCCTGTGGGTCTTAATTCCGGTGAAATAGTTGTTTTAAGCCTCCAGATATCAGATATTGCTATTTAAAGACAGTTTCTAGCCGCAAACGAGTATATTTGGCAAAGGTTTATTTTGAATAATTAAGCCTAAACATTTGGCGGTTAGCGAGCAGACAAGGCACGCAACAAAATGTCGCTTTATAACTCGTTATCGAGAATAATCTTTAGGAAAACTAGAAGAATAAATAGTTGAATAACTACTTGGAGTTATTTCTTACCTTAATCTCGCCTATCTTGATAAGAAATGGTAACATTGCTGCCGACGTCTTTAAGCTTGTTTTCGTGGCATGAAGAAGCACTCGGATTACATAATAACCATTGACACAAGTTACCCAAGCTAATGGATGATTCGATTCGTTTTGTTTTTCGTTCGGTTATCGTCACTCGGTTCGGCGTTACAATTACATTTTCACAACCTCCATGTTGACCCGCCAATTCTGTTAAGTACTATTATAATAGTTCCTAGTAACTGATGAATCCCCGCTAGACAGTTCAGCCTCTTGAAAGCTTCACATGGGTGAGATATCTATTATTTCTGGGTGTAACAAAAAATAAATACTTGGAGTTATTTCTTACCTTAATCTCGCCTATCTTGATAAGAAATGGTAACATTGCTGCGTCTTCAGAGCCTGTTCGAAACACTCTCAGTGGCCAGGCTACAAACAAAACCACGGTCACAGGCATGCTAAGGTCGCGTGAGAGCGTCCAAATTCTTACTATTTGTTTGGTTGTTTGTTTTTTGCAATTGATTGTTTTGTTGCTGTTTTTTTTTCTTTCAACGAGCTCATTGTCTCGGGATAACGGGGGTGCACTTCCTGGTATCAAATTTCGCAGAATTGCGGTGCATGTGTTTTGGAGCTGTCTTGTTTCAGAGCGATTAATATTTTCTTGTAAAAAGTGTTGTATCCTTTGGCCTTTTAAATTAACATCGGATTTGGTTTTACTTGTATACAACATACGTAACCAGAGAATCCTGCGTTGATATTAAAGTTAAAAATTGTAATTTAATGGCTTCATGTGGTTTTGCCACACTTGTGGGGGGAAGTTCTCAAGTGAACTCCTTATGTACCCAAATGAAGGATGTGTCAAAATCTACCAGAGGCATTCCGGTTTGGAAAAGCACCTATTGTTTGGTCAGTGCAAGATGTTACATGAGAGATGCACTCTGTTGGACTTGGCTAATAAGAAATACCAGGCCCTTTTAGTCGAATGCTCGAGTAAAGCAGTCTTGACAGTGCTTGAGCAAGGAGACATCTTAGTAAGCACTAACACTTTACCCGAGGGGTGGGCCTTGAAGACAACCAAAAGGTTCGGGTAGGGCTGCACCTCTTTGAAACCTCTAATTTCACTGGATCTTTATCAGTTGCACCTCTATTGTTTTATGGCTAGGTTCCATTGTTTTAATTCTTTGTTTATTGTTGTTTTGAACCAATCTTGTGAGGTGTTGCAAATGGTGCTGGTCACCCCAAAAGTTCACTCTATTCAGTGATACCCAGAAGAAATACTTAAAGGAAAAATTTAACCTTGGCCAGGCAGCAGGCCAAAAAAGGACCCCATTAATGTAGCCCGAGACATGAGATTTGTCAAGAAGATGGATGGCTCGATGCTGTTCAAGAGAGACGAGTATCTCATCACGCAGCAAGTATGGTCTTCTTTTTTTCCTCTAGAATGGCGGCGAGATGTTGTTATGATCAAGGTGATCTTTCAGTGCCAGATATCACGGTAGCAGAAGAGCAGCAGCAAATACCATACTTCAAGAAGTACAATTGCCGCATCCAATTGTATATGACAACCTAGACCGGGGAGGGGGGATATACGTACGTGCGGCCCAAAGGGTATGGTTTTGTAGCCGTTTTGGTCTGAAATAGGGTATCAATTTTGACCATTTTGGTCTGAAATAGGGTATGGTTTGTGCACTTGTTTAGAAGAAGCTACTTCTTTATCTTTAGCCGATAAGACCATCAACAAAAGCCCTTCTTTTTTGTCTTTTAATTATGTTTATGCCAACTGTGTACGTGAAATAGGTCTGAAATAGGGTATTAAATTTTTGGCAGGTCTGAAATAGGGTAGGGAAAATCGCAGAGTTTGGTCAGAAATAGGGTAAGGGTTTCACACAACCCCACCCAATTTTTTCAGAGAGTACCCCCCCCCCCTCCCCGGAACCTAGACACCTGTGCCCTGTACAAAGAAAAGCGGCTGAAGCAGCTCAGCATTGCTATGCTTCGTATTGTATTGGCAACTACCTTGACTTAGCAACGGAAGGTGGTTTTAATAACAAACGCAAGGCAGGACACATAGATGCTTTAAGTGGACCTGTTTTAGCTTGCGATTGTAATGAGTAAGACAGGGATGGAAATATGTAAACCACATGCACCCATATCGTTTCGATGTATCAGTGGCAAAGGAACATGTCACTAGCCCGTGGAGTATAGGGCGAGATAATAATTCGCAAATGAAACGATCTGACCCTGGCCAAACTGAGAGAGTGGCCTTCCAATTTCTAGCCTGCGGAGCACGCGTAAAACTGGGCAGTGGGGGAGCTTGTGCTGATGGAAACTCAGAACGGGACACTGGTTTTCGTCTCCCCTCCACCTCCCTTCCCCGTTTACGCGTGCAACGCAGGCTAATCAATTCTTTCCGCCCAATACCCCACTTATTTTTCAGAGAATAACGTAGGGCTCATGTTTTACTCACTTTTAGTATGATAAACGGGTCGGTCACAAAAGTCTCAACAGTTTAGACAAGAAACTGTGTTCGCAAATGAAAGAGAGCAGAACGTGTTGTCTTAATAGGTTTTACATTCATCATGTAAAATGAGACAAAAATACCTTAATAGGTGTTTTTATAGGTATTTTGCAGAACTTTAGCCATGGAACAGGGGCGTGGGGTGGGGGAATTTGGAGGAATTTAACAAAGCAACTGAAACTATTAAATCATATTATTATTATTATTATTTTTTAATATAATAATTTGTGTCTAAAATCGAAGTATTCTAGAACGTTCATTACCAGGTCTACTACAACTAATATAATCAGTATGTGTAGGAGCAATAACAATAAGCTCCTGGTAAGAACCATGTGTAAATGTTACACCCAGAAATAATAAATATCTCACCCATGTGCAGCTTTCAAGAGGCTGAACTGTCTAGCGGGGATTCATCAGCCACTAGGAACTATTATAATAGTACGAAACAGAATTGGCGGGTCAACATGGAGGTTGTGAAAATGTAATTGTAATGCCGACACCGACTGACGATAACCGAACGAAAAACAAAACGAATCGAATCATCCATTAGCTTGGGTACCCTGTGTTGATGGTTAATATGTAATCCAAGTGCTTCTTCATGCCACGAAAACAAGCTTAAAGACGTCAGCAGCAATGTTACCATTTCTTATCAAGATAGGCGAGATTAAGGTAAGAAATAACTCCAAGTAGTTATTCAACTATTTATTCTTCTAGTTTTCCTAAAGATTATTCTCGATAACGAGTTATAAAGCGACATTTTGTTGCGTGCATTGTCTGTGCTCGCTAACCGCCAAATGTTTAGGCTTAATTATTCAAAATAAGCCTTTGCTAAATATACTCGTTTGCGGCTAGAAACTGTCTTTAAATTGCAATATCTGATATCTGGAGGCTTAAAACAACTATTTCACCGGAATTAAGACCCACAGGCAAACATTTCAGGGTCAGTGTTCGAGATAGTAATCGCGGCGTGAAAGGTCAAAATGTCAAGCGATTAGCTCAAAGTGCCTGGTTTCAAGACGCTGTCAAGTTTTTGCGTTTTATTTACCCAAGCTAGATTTGCGATAAAAAGCAAAATGAAGTGATATGTTTATCCAGAAAAATAGTTTTGGGAGGTAAATCCATGTACCAGATTGACTTTTTGGTCCATGAATTTGACCTAAATTTGGATGTGACGCGACATCACCGTAGCGTATAATTTTGAAAATTTGTTAAAAATTCAGGTTCGTATTAAATGTGGATCTGGCCACACGAAATAACTACTAAAACATTATATTTTAATAGTATGGGTTAGCTTTTCCAGCTACGCAAAATAATTTGGCTTGCTAGCGTTCGCAAAAAGTGTAATTTCAGGGCCGAGTTTGGCTCTTTTAGGGGCAAAATACAAAATGCCGTCTGGAGAAGAAAATAAAAATCTAAACAACCTCAAAGTTACAGTTTTAAAATCAGTGAGTAAAAACCCTCTTCCCGACAAATTTTCAGAAAATCGAATTTTTCTATCTTGCATAGGTATAGGTGACCGGTACAGCAAGTCGCTCTTAATTGCTTTCAAAGGCCACCGGTATTCTGACTTTACAGACATCATAGAACTTGAACAATTACACGGAGTCGAGTTTTTTTAGC
Source organism: Pachyseris speciosa (assembly GCA_016490735.1). Lineage (NCBI taxonomy): Eukaryota > Metazoa > Cnidaria > Anthozoa > Scleractinia > Pachyseridae > Pachyseris > Pachyseris speciosa. Next base: position 442,587 of record JAEMWC010000461.1, read on the forward strand.
AATTCTGTTTACGAATATGACATGGGTTGCAAAATATTAATCCACTTTGCAGCAAAAGCGCTCTTCAAAAAAGAAGTTAAAGATAAAAGAGCAAATTTTATTACGGTGTTAGCTGATGGTGCAACAGATGCAGCCCTCATGGAAAAGGAAGTTGTGTACATATTATCTGTTGATCCAGACGACTTTAAGACTTCCCTGTAATTTCTCAGCTGAACCCTTTAACCTCTAAGGGGTCCCCTTTGACGAGTAAAATCGTCTGCCGTGAGACAGAGTAAAATCTGTAAGTCACTCTTAGAGTGGAAAGAACTGTTCTTCCACCCTTTAACCCCTAAGGGGTCCCCCTTTGATGAGTAAAATCGTCTGGCTTGAGACAGACTAAAATCTATAAGTCACTCTTAGGAGGAAGGGGTTAAAGTCAGTTGCATCGGAAGATGCACTGGGCATTACAAGTGCTATTGAAAATGCTTTTCGAGACTGTCATATTTTGGAGAAGTTGCAGTGTATGGTGTTTTTCTAGCCTGATGGCACTGCAGTGAATGCTGGATTAAGAGCTGGTGTCATTTCCTTCCTGCAGCAAAGATATGGGAAGCACATAAGGTTCTTCTGGTGCTTATATCATCGAATTGAACTAGCTCTGAAAGATGCTTTGAAAAACGATATGGAGGAAGTACACACAGTAACGCGCAATTTGTATTACTTATATCAGAACTCGGGAAAACGCTTGAGAGAACTATGTAGCTTGCGTGAAATCCTGAAAGATGTATATACCTTTGAGAATGGAGAAGTGAAGCCTTCCAAATAAACTGGAACCTGCTGGATAGATCATAAGTTACGAGCAATGAAAGCCTTTATCAACAAGCGAGGATTGTACTTTAAGTCATATGCAGAATGTTATTGCTGATACAAGCAAGAGGAACGATAAACCGAAACTTGAAGGGAAGAGGAAGTGCATTGCACAGGGATCAGTGCTTGTGAAGTGTGCAATGCATGTTGACATGCTAGAGCCTGCCCAACAACGTTCCTTGCTCACCAAGACAACAAACCAGATTAACATTATCCAACAGATTGAAAAGGTTGATGGCACACTCTCGCTGATGCTGTTGCAATGTCTGCACTGCCAACTGTTAAACATGTTGTTTCTGTCATCAAGAGAGAATGGCCCTCTGATGTAGGACAACAGAGTCAATACCAGTGTGTTCCTATAAACAATCTTGAGCACAGTAAGGCAGCGATCAATGGTATGATGGGCCGTAACATCAAAGCCATCTAGGATTCTCTTGCAAGCCACTATGGTAGCCTCATCGATGGTACACACACTGCTGAATCCCCTAAAGAAACAAAGGAAGCAGATGAAGTTGCTCATGCTGTTGCTGTTGCGTGTCGATGAAAGATGCTACTGAAGAAAGTCTTGCCATACAGCTGACTGCTATCAGTAAAGTGTTTAACTCATTAAAAGATGTTCAGTCGCTTAGCTTGACAAGTGAGGAGCAATTGAGAGACCAATATGTTATGTTAGTCCAGTGGGCAACAACATACTTTGAAGTTGATGTGATCAACCCTACAGATCTGTGACCAAGATTGAGGCGGCTGAAACAAGATGAGGCAAAGGAACTGTGGAGTCTCACTGAGCTGTGCCTCTGTTGCCCATATGGCAATGCTGTGTGTGAGTCCTTCATCTCATACCTGGGAGTGGTCAAAACTGACTGGAGCAACAGGTTAAATGAGTCTAATTTGATAGATTTCTTGCACATTAAAGCGACAAGCCCCACTCTCACAGCTTTTCATAACAGTTTCAGTGATCTAGCCATAGAACTTTGGAGTGATGCAACGAGAAGGAGACCAAATCAAGGGAAGAGGAAGCAGTATCTACCCAGAAATGGAGGGCAGAAGAGAACAAGAGCAATGGAGAGGGCCGAATTTCTGGAAGAATGACACAGAGAGGGATTCTGACATTGACGTGAGAGACGAAGTTCAAGAGCTGGAGGAAGTGCATACCACTTTGGATGTCGATGAAGTCGCCTTGTTATCAGAAGAGCAAGCCACATGGAGAGAGAGCCATACTGAAGAAGAATGGAGCGATGATCCTCTTGATTGGGGAATGAGGAGCGACTCTGCTTCAGACACTGAGTAGAGTAATTAGTAATTTGCTCCTGTCCTTAATGCTTCGTTTCAAATTCGTGATACCAACAATTATTTTGATTTCCATATATCAGTTCTTTGTCTGAGACATCAATTGCATTGATATTGTTTCCTGTGCATTCAATGTTCAGGGACCGTGCAGTAAAAAGCAAGTAAATGGGTAGCATATTTTAAGAAAGAAATGAAAAGAGTACTATTTGACATATTGAAAACTGAAGATAGTTTCATTGAAATCGATAAATTATTTGATCTAAAGAATCATTACAGAAGACACAAGTGAAAGTACTTTTATTATCTTAGTATCTCAAGCTCTCCCTCTCTCTCTCTTTTTCTTTTTTGTTTGTTTGTTCAATCTCGCACAAATACACTTATCTTTTTTTCTCTCTCTGTCTTTTTTAATCCTGTACTGTAATATAATTGCTTCTGTTTCAATAGACTGGCCTGCCACGATTAGCTAAGCTACCTGTAGGTCAGTCTAAATTGTAAAATTGTAATAAAATTGTAATAAAAATTGTAATAATTGCCATAATTGTAATAATTGTAATTGTAATTGTAAATTAATTGTAATATTGTAATTAATTGTAATTGTAATTTACAAAATGTTTAAGATTTTAATTTGAAATCCATGTTAAGTGATGTTAAGTAATACTGAAAAAGTATCACTTATTAGTCACCTTTCTATTTGACGTTTTTGTTGCTGAAAGTATTATAAGTTTCACCACCATATTAGTTTTAAATGCATTTCCAGCCACTTCAGGACTTTCATTCAAACATTTTCTGGGGGAGCATGCCCCTGGACCCCCTAGTTGACTCACGCTAACGCAATGGAAGTGAGCCCCGCCCAATTGCAAACTTGCTGCATGGGCCCTGATGTTTCAATCCCTTAACTCTTTCTCTACCAGTTGATTTGGTCGCCTTTTTTTTGCAATTTTCAGAGCGTAGGAGGTCAAATCGACCTGGCTACTCCATATAAGGGGTTACCACGGCAATTTCACTGGTCCACAACACCGAAGGCTCTATTTTTGTTGTCACGCTTGTCACGCTAGCTGTCGTTTATTTCTAAACGAACACTGCAGCTACAATTTGTTGCTTATTTGATTTATAAGTTTGTGTGTTTAAGTGTGTTTTTCGAGCCATTTTCCACCTCAGAAGCCCCTGCCTGGCATCATAAAGCTGGGTTGATGAAAGAAAACAGAGGTGAGAAGCAATTTCACACGAAGTGGGCCACTCAAAGTATTCGAGCGAGTGATGGCAATCCACGGAGTGAAGTTGTGTCTTCAGTTGTTTTGTGAGTGGATCCCAGGACCTGGCATGGCAATTTTGGCGAGTTTTGACTTGTAAATAATGCAATCGGTGAAATATTTTGCCAGCAGGACCGGGTGGCTTGACACTTATAAAAAATATGTGAAATGGAAATTGGCAGTCTTCCATGCCACTGTTAGGCAAGAATATCCCAGAATTCCTTTGGGTCACAAACATGAAAATTACAGACAGTGAGAGCAACTGAAATCAAACAGCGTTATTGGGGTCGGGCTAAAGGAGTGAGCAGGTAAATGTGGAACAGATTGCAAGACGTGGAGTCCAAGTTTGCTGCCAACGGAAACTTTTAACTTCAAGAGGAATGTTTGTTTTGAAAACTTCAAGACAAAGTTGCGTGAATTTTGGTGTTGTCCAAGGGCGATTTTGGTTTTTAAAGAGAATTAACAGTCATGTTAAGTGAAAATTGGGAGTTTCAGTCAGTTTCCTGGGTGATGACATCTGAAAAACTTATCATTTTGCAATAAAAATGCTTCATTTCGACCATAATCCGAGATTTCGGAAAGTTACAGGTTTTCAAAGCATTGGTCTTCTACGACCAATATTTTGGTGAGCGGTAGAAAAAGAGGTAAGTACTGTAATTAATCATGTTCCATATAATATTGAGACTACGTGATCATTCATTATTAACAGCCGGGAGAAAATGAGCCTTGACAAAAAGCCTACAAAATTAGGCCAAAACTTTTGATTTTATTTTGAACCCTGTATTTGTATGTTGCATTTTTAGATTTGTCATTGGTTCAACCATTTTTACTTTAATTTGAAATCTTCCCTTGTGTATTTGTGACAAAAAAGCATTCTTTTGACACTTTTGACACTCATTTGGCATTCTTACATTATAGAGTCAAATATGCATATGTTGTTCTTTTGTTTTTGGTTAAGGTCTATGCAATTTTGAGTGAAAAGCTTGTATTTGAGCTGCTGCACAATTGGTTTTTCAACAACTCTGGAAAAGCTGGTGGAAATGTGCCTTTGGATCTAAGGATGGAACACTTAAACCGCTAAAATAGTTAAAACAGCATTAAAACAACCTTACAGGACATATTGTGTATGATAGACATTGACTGTAATCTGAAATCATGCAGTGGATTTTAAAGCTCAAAGCACCAGGGCAAAACAGTTAGCAGTATTGCAAATGATTTGTATGATATGAAGGTATTCAGAGTTCAGCCGGGAAGAGAATACAAGTCATTTTAGGGTTTTAAGAGAAACCTTCTTCACAATTTAGATTATAGGGAATTTTACAACTGGGCTAAAAAACTTTTCAGTCTATGACAAACGATGTATTATTAATAGTAAATTGAAATGAAAATAGCAAATGCATTAGGAAATCAGTTTGCCCCAACCCAATGCCTTTTAATATGTGGACTTAGGATCTGATGAAACATCAACAATAGTAAGATCAAACATTCCACAGACTTTCACAAGTTTTGCACACTCATTTAACTGAACAGTAGCTGTCATAGCTAACGATGGTACTCCAGGAATGTCTGACTGTAAATCCTTTACTCGACCAAATGATTCGTGGAAAGGACTAATATTACGTTAATATCGTGGTTATATTAACATAGGCTAAGCTGTAAACACTGACTGACACTCAAAATAAATGTTCCACCTATAAGTTTCACTACGGTAAACAGCAGTTTGTGCAAAGTGACCTGATGGAAAATAATCTAACTACAAACACCAGGAAGTTCAACCATTCCAAATTTGCGTGCATATTATAAACAAAGAGTGTCATTCGACCGTGATCATGGATCACTATTGTTATCTCCCTCCTGTGTGATAACACAGAGCACTGACAACATAAATGCAAAAATACCATTCTCTAACCGGGTGGACTTTGTCCAGCGCAATTGCAACAGTTTGGCATCCAAGTTTACCGTTTCTCAGCTCCTTTCTCCAATCTTTCGAGAGCCAGCTCTCTGGACTACAAAAGACAATTTAACATTTTCTTTGCCGCCCATTTTTATCATCTTCAACTTCCTTGCCGATGCCAATTGCTACAGCTGAGAATCCCAGCCGTTTCAGTTGCTCCACTTGATCCTGCATCACTGAAACCAAAGGAGAGATGACTAGATCATATTGATTTTTGAGCAGCTTTCGTGACGTAGAAATGCCATGATTTGGCATGGTAAACCCCAAGTAGAGACACTCTTTTACCGTTATCAGTTATGAAAGCCTTTTCTTTCAAAACCAGGAGCAAGTAGCTTAAAACAGTTGAAATGTCATTGAAAGTGTTACAGAACACAGTTGTTTGTGGAGTTTGTGTTCCTTTGTCTGCCACCATTTTAGCCACTTCAACTTAGTAACTGCTTCTTTCTCATTTGGGATGGCAATGAAGTTATATGTAATGTTTTCTTTGTTAGGCAAAACATCAACAATAGTAGGATCGACCATTCCACAGCCTTTCACAAGTTTTGCACTCATTTAACTGCACAGTAGCTGTCAGTGCTAGCAATGGTACTCTGGGAATGTCTGACCGTACATCCTTTAATCGGCAAAATGCTTCTCGGAAAGGACTCTTTTCTTTTTTCTTTTTCTTTCCCTGAGGGAGTCCCCTACAATGAACACATCATGGTGATATTAACATATGCTAAGCTGTAAACACTAACTAACACTCAAAATAAATGCTCCACCTGTAAGTTTCACTACGGTAAACAACAGCAGTATGTGTAGTGACCTGATAGAAAATAAGCCAACTACAAACTCAGGAAGTTCAACCATTCCAAAGTTACACACATAATATAAACAAAGAGTGTCATTTGACCATGATCATGGATCACTATTGTTATCTCCCCCGTGCGTGATAGCACAGAGGAAAAAAAGCACCGCGCTGACAACGTAAGTGCAAACATACCATTCCGTAACCGAGTGGGCTTCGTCCAGTGCAATCGCAACAGTTTGGTGTCCAAGTTTACCGTTTCTCAGCTCCTTTCTCCACTCTTTCGAGAGCCAGCTCTCTGGACTACTGGAGACAATGGGCGTTTTCCATTTACCAAGAAATTCCGGAAATTCCCGTTGGGATGTAAATGGAACACATGTTTTTGGTTTGGTCCAATGGAAAATTTCCGAAATAAACGGAACTTCTGAAAAGGTAGTCCTGTTTTCCCGTTGGAAACTTTCCGATGGAAAATGCGTGTTCCATTTACGAGTTTCACAAGGTTTCACCAGTTCCAGGTCTTTCACGGCCATATCTTTGGTAAGATGGCGGCTCCTTTTTCGGTCACCTCGAATAGTTTTATACGAATGCCCCGTGTGTTATGGACTAGCACCCGATCTTCATTCATTAATGAATCACAATTGTGTGATGTATACCAATGGTAAGCAGAATTTATTGAAGAAAACATTAAATTTTGCCCGAGGGTTCTTTGAGTAAGCTTATTCCGATTGTTTCTCTTATAATACTTTGCATCTGAAATTAAACAATGTCTTTCATTATTTTCCTTTCACAGTAGGCGTTTTAAGTCCAGCTTTGCCATAGAACCAATGAGCTTCATTTCCCTGCATTAAGCTTCAAGGGTCCGCCTCGAGTCGCCCTAAGTGGCTTGTAATATTCATCGATGAAATATCGTGGCAATATATTTTTGAAAAACCCTTCATTTCGGCGATGATCGTGCCTCATATAAGCTACAATCGCTGCGAGGATAGGAGTGTCATCATCGTCTACTCAATTTAAAAGACCTTCTACATAGACAGCTCTACAGTTTCGTTTAATACATCTTTGTTACTATTTGGAAGTTTAGCGGGAAAGTGTGGAGCCTGGGAATGAATGGAACGTTTGTTAAATGGAACACGTTCTTCACCGATGGTCATCTCCCATCGAAATTTCCGGAATTTTTTGGTAAATGGAAAATGCCCAATTTCACAGTTTCCTTGTCGCACATTTTTATCATCTTCAACTTCCTCGCCGATGCCAATTACTGCAGCTGAGAATCCCAGCTGTTTCAGTCGCTCCACTCGATCCTCCATCACCAAAATCAAAGGAGATTTTGAGCAGCTTTCGTGAGACACGGAAATAGCTGAAAAATCAACCTCTTGCTGAACCCAGTCGGCAGGATCGCAAAAACAGATTCTTTGTCACAAACCAAGTTAACAATACAGGTTTCTTGCTCCTTCCTGAGTGGTTTTATGTCTGGAAAATCTCTCAGACATTCCACCAAAATAGCACGCAATTTGGAATCATCCAATTCACAGGCGAGAATCACGCTCACCATTATGCTGATCGAGGGGAATAAAAATCACACTGCGGGTGTTGATGTTTCCTGTCAATACTGACAAAATTGACCAATCAGAGGGTATAACATGAGCTGGTATACCAGCAGTGGCACGTTAAAGAAAGTCTTACAGGCTTTCCTTCTGCCTCCCCAAGTCCCCACCCGACTTTCTTTGCTCGTTCTTGTTCCCTCACCTCCACTATCTGAGAGCCTGGAACACCTTAGGTGACTTTGGGGGACACAAATTGATCAAATTGAAGATGGACAATTTTACTATCTATCAAATTGTAAACTTAAGTACTGTTATGGAAAAAAGTTTTCTACTACTGACCAGACTCTTATCAAAATTGTTGCAGAGCAAGAAATTGAAAATTAACCAGCTGAAAAAAGAAAAACCATCATTTGTTGTCCAATTAATGTTTTGGTTAACATATACCTGGTTTGCAACAACAAAGACTGCAGAAAAAAGGTTGCTCCAAATCCAGGTTCCATAATATTGCAGTGTCATGTCTGCAACAGATCAATGTTAGTAAAAAAATTGTTAGGTTGAAGTTAATCATTTCAACTGGAGAAAGAGAGCAGGCAGACCAATGTAACAGTATTTGCTAAAGTACTGAGCATATTTTTGAATGAAGACAAGACCATCCTGAATTCCAACACGTCGCACAATGGCAATCAGAACTATACGTTGTTAATATTGCTTTTAAATAATCATGTTCATATTGCTTTATAAAGTCGTGCTATTCAAGTAACAAAAATATATATCACAGACTACAACGCCCAACCAGAACTATTTCGTTGATGTTCCACTTATTGTCCCAATATCATGTGATTAAAAAACATTTTCCCATACCAGGTAAATACATATTCTTCACCAAAGAAATAAAAAAACACTTGATTGTTGCACATGTAGTTTACTAATTTTAACCTTCATTGAAAAAATAAAGTTCCTCCAAAATATGCCCATGAACTGAGGGCGGGGGAGATGTAGTGGAAACTACTAGTCATAATTTTATTAATATTTTGATATTTAAGTCGATACACTGCAACTGCTTGGGGTCATGCAGATGAGTCAACTCTGCAACCCTTAAATGTATTTTACAAACGAAAGCAATGTCATTACTTTTTCAAAATTTGACTGCCACACCAGCCCTTTGCTTAAGAGTTTTAAGATAACTGTGTTTGGCCTTGTTACTTTTCAGAATTTTATTGCTATTTTAGCCTGTTCCAGGCGTTCAGATGGTAAACGTAGTGCATTAGTACTGGAAGAGCGTGGCGAAAATAAAGCGGCGTAAAACTTTCTTTATAAAGGTCCTTCCGCCCACTTGGCCACTCGCTTGACAACCCAAAACCAGAAACCACCTCAGCATGAAAGATGAAATATCTATTGAGTAACATACCTGCTCCCAAGAAAAAGATATTCAGATCTGGCACGCTGCAAATAGCCACAGAAAGGCCTTTTTTCAGAGGAGGGTGGTAGCTTTTCTTGTCACGGGTTAATTCAAGGCCGTTCTTGAATGTGAACACTGCACCATAGACTGCATGAAGCCTTCAAGCGACATGAGAAATACACCTATAAACAATCGATATTTCAAATGAGGTTGCACTCAGGCTATACATGTAGTTGGATGATTACAATACCATAGCTTGAAAGTTAGAAACGAATAATGCAGTCCGTTCACAATCCTAATCCTAATTATTCGCGAATAATAGGCAGCACGTGCTAGCTGAGTGTTTTGACCGTAAACTGTGCTTTTGACAAGCAGCTCTCAGGGCTCCCAAGCACGATTTCACACCTTCCATTCCTCGCTGCAGTCTCGTCAAAATCTTCTTCTAGTCCGATGGCCATTGTGGCTACTCCAAGTGTGTTTATCTGCTCTACTTGATCTTTTATTATCACTATATGAGAGTAGTAACCATGATAATCATTGAAACAGTTCCTGGATATGCGGGGAAAGACCTAAAAAATCAAACTCTTTCCGAAACCCAGCGTTAGGAGGATCACGAAAACATCTCTCCTAGTGACAAGATTCTCCAGGCAATCTACCTGCCCTTCGCGTAGCGAAACAATGTCTGGAAAGTTCTTCAGTATGTTGTTTACTGTACTACCATTTGGAACTTTGCGTGACACATTTGACCTGATCCACAATGTTTCCTCTGATCGCGTTTCTTATCAACCTTTGTGTTGACAGCAAATGTCAAAATTGACCAATCAGAGGGTATACCAGATTCTGGTATACCGGAATGACCTTTTCAAAGAAAGTTTTACAGGCGTTCCTTTCCGCTGCCCGTCCCAAGCCCCACTCCATTTTTCGCTGCTTTATTTTCACCTCGCTCTGCCGGTAATCTCGCGCCCTGTTCACTATCTGAACGACTGGAACAGGCTATTACTATTTTTATGTTTAAGTAGCTTTACTACAATAAGGTCTTGCCATCTGCATAACTAATTCTTTTTCCAAAGACAAATGTGGATTCAACAAGGAGAGATGCCTCTACTACAGGATGGTGTTTTCAAAAGAAGGGGCCTCCCCTGACCCTGTAAAAGTAGTAGTTATTAAACAGGCTGAGCCCCCCCCCCCCTCCCCCACACACAATGCTAAGGAACTGAATTCATTTCTGTGCACAAACATATACAATAAAAGGTTCATGGAGGACAACACCCCACAAAGTTATGTTCTGAGGGCACTGGTTAAGGCTAGCGTTTTCAAGTGGAAAGAGAAATACTACGAGGCATTCAAACCTTTGAGGGAAACTCTAAGTGCTGATACTGTTTTAGCATATTTTGATCCTGTTGCAGAGCATGAAGTACTTGTAGATGGTTCTCCCCTGGGAATCACGGCAACGTTAGTCCAGCACGCCCAGATGGAGACCACTTAAGTATGCAAGCAGGGTGCTGTCAGATGCTGAGCGGAGATAGTTCCCAAATTGAACTGGACACTAGCTGCCAGTTTTACATGTAGGAAATTTCATGTTTTCCTATATGGCAAACCATTCACAATAGTCACCGATCATAAGCCCCTGGGGGTCATTTTAAACAATCCTAGTCATTCAACATCTATATGGTTGCAAAGAATGACAGTGTGAATGCTTGATTACAGGTTTAAAGTTGAGTAGAGGCCGGGAAAGACTAACATATCAGACTACACATCAAGGCACCCACTTTTGCTCAAGCAGAGCAGCAAAAAGGAACTGGGCATGACTAAGGACATCAGGCATTATGTAAATTTCATTATTGAAAATGATATTCCCAAGGCGATTAGCAAGGAGGAAATAATAGTGGCAACTGGAAATGACAAGGAGTTGCAGAAGCTGATTAAGTGTGTGGAAAGGAAGAGCATGGATCACAAAGACACTGACATGGGAAAATACTTAAACATTTTCAGTGAAGTGGTAGTAGTCAATGGGCTCGTATGTACTTCGTGGTGAGCACACTGTGATGCCTCAGCCTCTCAGAGGGACCATTGCCAAGAATGCCCACAAAGGCCACCAAGGGCTTGTTCTTACAAAGCAGTTACTCCATTGCCAAGTCTGGTTTCCTGAATTTTTTGGGGTTTTCCTGGTTTTACAGGAAGCCAGTGAGAAAAATAATGCAGATTGCCTATTCTATAATAACCACAACAAGCAAAGTCAACACTATCTACTGAATAAAAAGGCCTTGGCGCTGTCGGTGATCCTAAATACATGAATGCCTTACTCAAATTTCATTTACAGAATTAATGTGCTTTTAACGGCAGGGTGCTGTAACTAAAATTAGAACAGAAGTCATGGATTTGTTCCATCGATTAGGCTTGTCGAGTCACCCCAACACCATCCATCCAGAAGACCAAGATCGAGACCAATAAGAAGCAACTGAAACTGCTTGAAGAAGTGATCACATCCCAGACTGTTTGCTCTGGTGAAAAGGACTCTATGGATTTGTGCACCATTGATTTTTTACACGAAACCATTAAGAAGTGTAAATACTTCCAGGTAAAGACCTGCCACTTATGCCAAGACCTTCTACCCGGCAGTCATGAAGATGTTGTGGAGGATACAGAGCTATTTCATGCTTGTGACTTACTGAAGAAAGATAAACTTCCCTTTTACAGGTAAGCAAACCAGATGACTGTGCCTCGATCCTCTTTCTTACCATCACTTGGCTGATTCTTCATGAGGGGTATTAAAGGGGGATCAAAGGAGGGGTTCTATCTCCATTTCGCTTTGCTCTTCCTCTTTTCATACTGCAATACGATATGCTACAGCTTTATTTGGAAATGCAGGCTCAAAAATAAGTCTGCCATGGCTTAAATGTGGACCTGGCTAAGCATTTGTACCTATTATTTTTAATGGATTTTTATTATACAAAGCATTATTACACATTCATGAAATAAATACATGGTTAAAATACTAAGTATGTGTTGTTAAGAAGTTACATTAAAGTTACACTACCAAAGTTCCTCTCTGAAGTTTAGGAGAGTGTTTAGAAATAGCTTAGGGGGTATTCTCTCTCCCTCCTTTTGCTGTTTTTTTCCCTTTCCCTTTAGTAACCCAATACTCAAGATTACTTTATAATTAACTTTAACCAGGATTGTGGGAGACAATGTTGACCTAGAACAGACATCCAGGTTCCAGATATAATTTATGCTGGTTCCAGATATATGAAAAAGTATGTTCAGCCATTGTAATTCATGATTCTTGAATAAATCATTTGATTGACCTTGTTCTGTGTTCTACCTCTACAACACAAATAGTTCTTGATTTTGGGAGACATTTTGATATTTATCTTATTTGTCACGCGGTGGCGCCACAGAGTCTGGCTGTGTATCATAGTAAAACTTGTTGTCATTTTAAAGTTAGACAATGAATAAATTACATGATTCAGTTGTCATTTCTGTTGGGCATTAAACCTAATGAAAGGCTTTGAGCTACATCCAGGAGGAGTTTGATTACATCATTTCTAAATTGTACTCGTTTTTTACTTGTGTATAAGCTTTTAGCATCCACAAGTGATAGTGGTACTCCATATGCAAAGGAAACACTCACTCTGGTGTAACCGGAAGTGGAATAATTAGCCAATCCCACGTCACTCGCTAAAACGGAAGCTTGATCTATTAGCCAGTCACCAGAGGAAAAGTATTTCAAGCAAATCACAACACTACATGGCTTAGAAAGTGGTGACACACCGACCTGATTTCTGTGCGTCACCATTGCATGGCTGTTTTTAGTGCTTTAAACGCATTCTTACTGCATTCTCCATCATAAGAAGCAAATGTCAGAAGAAGTGACAAAATGGTGTTCTTCAAAGGTGAAGCAAAAGATTCTCAACAAATGCACATTGAAATTGGTCTGACCGATTAGTCTGAAAGACCAATTGTGCACCACCTTCCACTCACCAAGGTGTAAATTGTGATGTCAAAATTGAATTGACACTAGGAGAGAAGACAGAAGTCCCTGTCGATCCCCTAAGCTCACGGGGGATTAATAAATTCCATTTGGTGAGTGACCTTGAAGCTGTCAAAGTATGCCAATGTTTATCAAAGTTACCAGGAATGTACATTCATATTCCATCAACTGACAGTTATTTGAAACGGAAGTCTGTCTGTATGTTTTTGACTGCTTACTTGGTAATATACAGTATGTATGCCTTTTAAAAACTATTTTCCAAGGACAAATCACAGTTTTAACACCAGCAACAGATTTTCATCAGTTGAACTTCCAAAAATGAAACTGGAGTTTGGTCAACAAAGTTTTTTAGGTGCTCTTATTTACAATAGTTTACCCTTAGGGAGCAGGGATGGCGTAGTGGTGAGAGCACTCACCTTCCACCAATGTGGCCCAGGTTCGATTCCCAGACCCGATGTCATATGTGGGTTGAGTTTGTTGTTGGTTCTCTTCTCTGCTCCGAGAGGTTTTTCTCTGGGTACTCCGGTTTTCCCCGCTCCTCAAAAACCAACACTTCTAAATTCCAATTCGATCCGGAATGCTCGAGCGTTTATTACATGAGCCCCCGGCTCGGGAGATTGGGCAACCACTCCCCACGTTATCGAGCTTAAATAAATTACTTAATTACTTAGAAATATGGAAACTGAACTCCAGAGTATTATTTAGGCAATTTAGAAATGATGTAGTGAACAAACATTTTTATTTGTAGTTTTTTATAGTACCGTTTTTTACTGCTGTATTTTCCAGTTTTACATTTTACATTTTTTACTTTTTTAGTATTTACAGGACCCCTTTAATAACAGTACTTTATGCCTCCTTGCCCGCTTGTCTTTTATGCCCTTATTATAAAGAGAACCGTTGGCTAAATTCTGGGGTCATCAGTCGAGCTATGTTTGCAAGAGTGCTTAAAGAAATAAGGAACAACAATGTGTTTGGGTATAATTTTGGCCACGCAAGATGGCCGATTTATTGATTAAATATAACATCTTCAAACAAATTTAATTAGCTATGATTATTTGATTTTTTGCACTCTGGCAAAGGTGAAGGCGGAGAAAAAACGCACCCAGAGTAACTAAACTACAATTAAGAAAGAGGCAGAGGAAGGGAGGAGGAGGGTCAAATTCGCAAAGCTTGTTACATCAGGAGACCAAGAGGAAGACTTCGGGGAACACAGCTTGTCTTATACCCTAACCTTAAATGAAGTCGTCAGGCTAATTACTTTTCCGAACGAGCTCATGACTAGTAGTTTTACAGCAAGTAATATTCCAGCAAGTGATTTACCAGCTAGTGATTACCCGGCTAGCAATTTTCCGATTGATCTCGTGATAGTCGTGTGATCAATACTTGACTATTTTGTGTCCAACTGGACCCTGCTCACATCTCTTCCCTGCCGATTACCTAAGTTAAAGGTGAATGCATGACTAGAAATAAGTGCCCCTCATAGCAAACTAACATAAATCATTGTGTGACTAGGTGACATAAACATTTTTATTTGCCAGGCAAACTCTTATTTGTACTGATGGGTTTATCCTGTTTAAATATTCATTTATTACTATTATTATTATTATTATTACTATTATTATTATTATTATTATTATTATTATTATTACAGAGTCTTGCAAGCTATCAGTCACGAAAGTCAATTCAATCAAACTTGAACAACATTAGTGATGAGACAAACAGTGACACAACTGATCAACTCGTGCTGCTAAACGACAGTACTCAAGTGCCCAACCAGTATGACGAGCAGTCGAAAGACCCAGTTATTGATGATGCAAGGAAAACTGATCGGTAATCTGTGGCAACAGATCAAGAACGACAGTACTTGAGTGCCCAACCAGTATGACGAGCAGTCGAAAGACCCAGTTATTGATGATGCAAGGAAAACGGATTGGTAATCTGTGGCTACAGATCAAGGACGAAGTCCATTCGCAAATGTAAACGGGCTCCCCGTAACAATCTCCAGATCAAGGACGAAGTCCATTCGCAAATATAAACACACATAAATAAGGCAAGGTAAATAAGATTTATTGTGCGATTTAAGGAAAAACGTACCAGGCTCCTCTGAGTTTAGAAATCATTTACCTCCTGCTTTTTGTAAGTATATTACAATAAGAATGTGTACAGCTAGACTGCAAGTCAGACATGACAAATCTTCTGGAGGCGGATAGTAACTGTTGTCTCTATCTTATCAATAGAAGGACTGTTAAACATAAAAAAAACTCATCAGTATTATTGTGTAGTCAAAGTAAATCTGTAACTGTTCAATAAAATTGAACAAACAATGAATTATTGAATTAAAATTGAATTAAAATTAATATTGAATTGAGAATTGTGTATCAAGAGAAAAGCTATTGATATCAGGAGACAACGAGTCCAACCCAGGCCCTGTTACACATGGAACAAGTAAACATAGAACACTAGGAAATTCTTCTATGGCACTGTTGCAGGATTGATTAGCTCAACAAGGGTTGCAAGCACTAGAGTGTACCGCAGATGGCTCATGCTTCTCATCAGTTATATAATGATCCTTCCTATCACATGAACGTACATGTTACTGGAGTTGAATACCTCAGAAACAACCCAGAGAGATTTATTGGACCCCTTACAGAGTAATTATGGGAGAGTTATCTTGCTAATAAGTCACAGCAACATACATGGTGTGATGCAGTTGTTGTGCAAGCAGTTTCAGATGCATTAAATATTACCATAAGTATAACTGAATCCATTGAGGGGTGGCCACCAGTAACTGTTATAAGTCCTACAAGCAGAGAATGTGGAACTACTGTTATAACATTGGACATCTAGATGACCGACACTGTTTCGGCTGTTCCAATAGATCATAATTACACAATGTCGAGTTATGAATTCAACAATGTAATCCATGTCAACAACTATTCAGAGGCACTGATCGATGAATTAACTGTGGCAAACAAAGATGTGAGTGTCACTAATAATTATTTATCCAAAGCAGAGGCAAAAAGAGTTTATTTGGGGGAATGTGAGGCAAAAAAGAGACCATAAGGAGTTGAGGGACAAGAAAAACGATACAAAGCGCCAGAAAAGATCTGAAAATAGTGAAACAGCAAGAGAATATGAAAAACAAAGATTTATAATAACTGCAAAGCTTCCAATCCAGAACATATCAGAGAACTAAATAGAAAAGTATTCAATAAGAGTAAAGAGAAAAATCCAGAGTACATCAGAGAAGTACATAAAAATGCACAGAACAAAAGGAAAGCTATGCACAGGTCAAACCTACAGCAAGCTGAAATTCTTCAAGATCAAGATACATTAAAATCCATGTCAAATGTGATCCAGTCTTTTCAATCTAACATAGCACATCAGTTATGGTACAGATCATCTGTCTTAATAAGTGTAATGCTAGCAAATAAAGTGCTAAGATTTCCCAAAGTTTGTTTGAGGAATTTACAATGTATAACTGGTACAAAAAGTGTTGATAATACTGAATGGATCTGCTGTACTTTCATTCTAGCCTAACTGAAGGGAAGTTACCAGCCTATTCTAAAGCAAACAAAATGCAATTCCCTAAAACACCAGACTGTCTGAATTTAACTCCTCTGGAAGAATGCTCAATTTCTCCCCGCATTCCATTTATGCAAACTTTCTAGGGGTGATCAATTATCTATCCATGACTTCTGCTCAGGTTGTCGAAACATCAGTCAATGTCACCATAAACAGTCCTTCTCTGAGGACTACACTCACCCGGAGGATCATGCTTCACTCAGTTATGATGACTCCTGGGTTCAAACCATTTACGATTTCATGGGAACATTGCTAATATACCAGCTGATGAGAATTCAACAGTAACCGCTTTACCAAGGCCCATTAACCCATTGACTACCACAGGTTTTTACATTTTCAGAGTGATTTTCCACATATAAACGATGAATAGCAATTCGTGACTCTTTATTTGAACTACCAGGGAAAAGTGGTGCTGTCCTAAGCCACTGGAGGCTCAAGGTTTCTGAAAACGTCATTTTGACGTAGCTATTTTTTATGCGTGAAGCGACAACAATGGCCCAAGTTCGGTTTGCTTGCGATTTCTGCTAAATTTACAGCCATTTTTCATCTTTAGCGGCTGCCTGATGAGCATCATTAAGCGTGACGGTAGCTAAGAGTCCACTTTCTCAAAGAATCGAGCAAGGTGATGTACTTTGTTGTTGAATTTGGCTTGTTACTTGATGAACTGGGAATTTGGCCGGTCGAACACTTAGTACCTTTGGGACTCGACTATTGATGAATTTCTCGACCTACCGCCACATATTTTGGAATTTCTGTGTACTGAAGATGACCACGAGCAGGAAATTTTGGCGGTAGGTCGGAGTGGCTATAGACTTAGTTTATATGCGAAAGAATTGCGGGAAGGAACGGGCGCTGTCAAAAATTCTCGTTAGTTCCCAGCATGCAATGCGCTCAAGATGTTGAAAATGTCGGGAAGGCCCGAATGCACTGGAACAAAAGGCTGTATCTACGCTCAGGAGAAGAATATGAACAAAAAAAGTCATTTCTAAGCTAGAAAAAGGACTGAATTTCGTTATGATGGTTGAATTTTGGTTTTTCGACGATGATTTCCCTAAAAAACATGAAGGCAAAAAGGGGCATTTTTGTTGTTTCTCTTTGACGTTAAAAACGGCCAGTTTCATTCTTGTCCAAACTCAAAAGGCCATATTTGGTAAAAATCGCTACGTTTCTTGCATTTATTGGATATCCAAATTTAAAGGGCATTCCATTTCGTGCTCACAACTAACAGTTAAGGCAATATTCGTGCGATTGACAAAGTTGCAATGTTTTGAAGCACAGGAGTTTTTTACGGCCGGTTTTGGCCGGCACGGGTGCCAATGGGTTAAATAAAACATAATTTTTTTTTTGATGTTGATATTTTTTATTGCTCACCTACTTAAACAAACGCCTTTGAGGCTAGTAACATATCAATGCTATTTTATTTGAAAACAACCATATGCTGCAAGATTTGGGGGGAGGGTACCACTTTCTGGCCAGTATTTAGCTTCAAGGTTGAAGTTGCATGAAAGCCAACTTGAGGGGGTGGTGATTTTAAAAACTAGACAATGGAGGTCGAGTTGGAGCCACTAGTGACAGTCAGAAGTCGATGATCATCTCATCTAGGGTAATTGAGTTTGATACTGTGGCTTGTCACGTGACCTAGCCAACTGCAAACCCAGGAGGTAACGTGAAATGAAGCCTGGCCCTGCTAAGTTACCCACCCCCCCTAGAAACTGTTTTAACTGCAGAATCTTAACTCTGACCCTGGATTTAAACTACCACCAACCATGACTTTCACCGGATAGTGTTAAAAGGACCGGTCACGTGACCTCTATTTTTCTTTGTTAACCCATTGACTACCGCAGGTTTTTACATTTTCGGAGTGATTTTCCACATATAAACGATGAATAGCAATTCGTGACTCTTTATTTGAACTACCAGGGAAAAGTGGTGCTGTCCTAAGCCACTGGAGGCTCAAGGTTTCTGAAAACGTCATTTTGACGTAGCTATTTTTTATGCGTGAAGCGACAACAATGGCCCAAGTTCGGTTTGCTTGCGATTTCTGCTAAATTTACAGCCATTTTTCATCTTTAGCGGCTGCCTGATGAGCATCATTAAGCGTGACGGTAGCTAAGAGTCCACTTTCTCAAAGAATCGAGCAAGGTGATGTACTTTGTTGTTGAATTTGGCTTGTTACTCGATGAACTGGGAATTTGGCCGGTCGAACACTTAGTACCTTTGGGACTCGACTATTGATGAATTTCTCGACCTACCGCCACATATTTTGGAATTTCTGTGTACTGAAGATGACCACGAGCAGGAAATTTTGGCGGTAGGTCGGAGTGGCTATAGACTTAGTTTATATGCGAAAGAATTGGGGGAAGGAACGGGCGCTGTCAAAAATTCTCGTTAGTTCCCAGCATGCAATGCGCTCAAGATGTTGAAAATGTCGGGAAGGCCCGAATGCACTGGAACAAAAGGCTGTATCTACGCTCGGGAGAAGAATATGAACAAAAAAGTCATTTCTAAGCTAGAAAAAGGACTGAATTTCGTTATGATGGTTGAATTTTGGTTTTTCGAGGATGATTTCCCTTAAAAACATGAAGGCAAAAAGGGGCATTTTTGTTGTTTCTCTTTGACGTTAAAAACGGCCAGTTTCATTCTTGTCCAAACTCAAAAGGCCATATTTGGTAAAAATCGCTACGTTTCTTGCATTTATTGGATATCCAAATTTAAAGGGCATTCCATTTCGTGCTCACAACTAACAGTTAAGACAATATTCGTGCGATTGAGAAAGTTGCAATGTTTTGAAGCACGAGAGTTTTTTACGGCTGGTTTTGGCCGGCACGGGTGCCAAAGGGTTAATGAATGACAAACTATACCAATTAAACTGAAACAATGCTTAAATTACAAGCATCATTATCAGTATCAGAATGTTCAACCAACCAAGGTGTTGGAAGCAGCAAACTACCTTGTACCCAACAGTGAATTGTTCCAAAAACAACATATAAAAATACAAGAAAATTGGCAAGATAATGTGGTAACTGCTCCATCAGATCCAACTACTGTAGGCACAAGTAACACTAATGAATGGGAAGAATTCTTAAATGCTGGTAACACAAGTAGCAGTGTTCCTGAATTGCATTCACGTAAAAACATAGCTGAAAACATTCCAAATTCACAAGTACCTTCTGATAGACATATCAATGAAATTGCAACAGACTCTAATGATGATAATAACACAGACAACAATGATGATGAGTGGTGTGAAGTAGAAGAACGACCGTCAGGTGTCACAGATACTTTACTGCAACAACCTGATATTACTGAAAATGTAGAGAAGGTATCATTAACTTTGCGCCAGGTGAAGGTAATAGACTGTTAGGTATTTTTATGGACATTAAGACTCAGAATTGTTAGCATTCCCAACAAGTTTAACTGTGGTGAAACCAGACCTGATAACAATGATAGAAAAGTACCTGTCCATTACAGCACAGCGTGTAAGTGGAAATTGAGAAGTCAAGATAGGAGAGTTGCACAATCAGTACCAAACATCAAAGCTTCAAATCAAACAAATTCAAAATAGTGTGAGTTTGTCTCTTAGAAAATGTAAAACCTAAGGGAACAAATACACTGCAGGTGACCTATAATCAGATGATTATGTAAATAAATTGATACATCTTGATGAAGGTACAGCTGTTTATAAAAGATGTGTTAAAGAGTAATCTTATGCCTATTGGAGAATACATAGACTCTTTTACAGGGTTGAATTCCAGCAAAGGGGATCACCTCACATACATGCATTATTTTGGCTTTTCTTTCTTTTATATTCATATATTCTATATTTACTTAAGGTTAATCATATTTTAATTGTTTATAGGCTAATTTTTAATTACTTCATTATTTACTTGTATATGTGTTTAGTTTTAATTTGTTTAGAGGGCCACAAGTTTATCAGTATTTTATACTGTCAAGTGCCACCCTCGAAAAATAAATTTGATTCTTCTTCCCCTTCAACAAAGAAATTGCAAATGATGAACTACCAGATGATATGAATTTAAGAACTGGTAAACTTACAAAAATGCACAGGCAAGCTGAAACATGTAAGATACAAGGTCATGAGATATGTTGATTGTAGTGTTTTGATCACAATCAAAGTAGTTAATTATTTGCTTGATCGATTGCATCACCCTCAACTTTGAGGTCTCAGATTTTGTCTCCTCGTGGTCTCTATCCCAGGCATAGCTCGATACAACATTTTAATCTTGTAATCTTTTCCCCACGGCTCCTCCATAAACAACAGTATCCCTTCGGACAGTTATCTCGGCAACCCCTTTGTTTTACAATTACCTGGCATTAACGTTCTCACTGACATTATTCGCCTCAAAGGTGCTGGCTGCCATCTGTTTAAAAAGGACCTAAGCCGAGCATATTGCCAACTCCGCATCAACCCTCGCGACCTTCACCTCCTCAGGTATTGCCACAATAGTAGCCTATACTTTGACATAGCTCAACCTTTTGGTCTCTGTTCTTCAGCCATGATGTGCCAACAGACAACCAATACTGTTACCCAAATCATGCCTTCAATGCCCTTGGTGCACTCTTTTCCTCCCTGGGTCTTCAGTCATCCCCCAAGAAAGACTGTCTGCCGACATCTATGGTCCTCCTGGGCGTCCAACTCGATACCCTCTCCATGACCATGTCCGTGACATTGGACCGCATTCAAGAGCTTCACCATCGTTGCTCTTCATCACTTCCCGCTTCTGCATTCTGTCCGACGAAAACAAGTCAGACCTCCGCTGGTGGTGCTACTTCCTTCCCCTCTACAATGGCATCTCGCTTATCAAGACATCCCCTTGGATCGACAATCCCTGGCATCTCTCCACTGATGCCTGCAACACCGGTGCCAGCAGCTTTTTCAATGGGCATTTCTTCCACTCACCCTTTCTGGGTCCAATCATTCACCGCTTTGGGACAATATAAACGTCCTCGAGCTCTTAACTATTATGGTGGCTCTAAAGCTTTGGGGCCCAGCCCTCCGCTGGCAACTTTCATCATTCAATGCGACAATAACAACAGTGTCCTCACACTGGATTCAGGCCGCTCACGAACTCTTGGCATGCAACTCTGCTTGCACATCTGGTTTTCATTATGAAAGGTGTTCATCATCGTGGTTTCAAATGATAGCTGAGTTAATCTTTTGTCTCACGATTGAGTCACAAAGATGTGGATTGCGACGTTTCGACCGCTATACTGCTGGTCTTCATCAGGCAATGGTGTCGACTGGCTGTGTGCGAGTATAAGAAGCACCGTGGCTGGTGGTGATTGGTGCGTTTTGATCCTGGTTTAGGCTGTTGTTGATTGGAGGATTTCGATCCTTGTTGTTCAGACTAGAAATTGTTCCCTCGGCAGTCCGCTTAAATCGTGACAAAGTTGACTCATTCTTACAACACCTCAATAGTCAACAGCCAACGATCCGTTTCACAATGGAAACAGAGAACACAATTCCCTTCCTTGATACGTTGATCATCAAGGATTCGAACGGATACCTCTACCAGTGTTTACAGAAAGCCTACACACACTGACCAGTACCTAGCGTATGATTCACACCACCCGCAATCTGTAAAACACGGTATTGTCAAGTGCCTGTACGATCGATCTAAACACCTCATAACAAAACCATCAGTTATCTCTCATGAAAAGAAACACCTCTCATCGGTCCTTGTTTCCAACGGTTATCCATTTTCATTTGTAATGCGAATGCGAATGTGAATGTGGTAAGGTTTATATTGGAGAGACGGGAAGATCTATGCATGAACAGATTAAGGAACACGATAGAGCCATACGGCTTGCTCGTACCCAATCCTCCGCCGTTTCAGAACGTAGCAACGCGGCCGGACATTATCCGCTCTGGGACGAAGTTAAATTTATTGACCGAGACCCACATTGGTACACCTGTAGGGTTAAAGAGGCTATTCACCTAAGACTTCACCCTAATAACATCAACAGGGACAGTGGAATTGAAATTCCTGAAGCAGGATGCCCACGATCAAACAACACAACAGCCAATCAGTACCAAAGCGGACCACTGAGGGAACAATTTCTAGTCTGAACGACAAGGATCGAAATCCTCCAATCAACAACAGCCTAAGTCTCAATCATGAGACAAAAGAACTCAGCTATCATCTGGTTTTTGTCCGCATTCTACTATTTCAAGACGACCACTGTTCATATTCCGGGACATAACAACTCCCTGGCAGACCACCTAAGCTGCTGGCACCTATCTCCCTTTCACGAGGCCCAATTCCACCAGTTGACTTCTCACATTCCCACCTCTGAAGTGGCTTGTCCTGTGCAACTTTTTGACTTTGAAATAACTGTTAGTAGTTATTCTCCCTTTCCTAGCCGTCAACCAGCATCCTGTCCCTCAGTTGACGGAGCCTCTCGCACCCACCAACACCCCTAGCACGCTACGCAATTTGCATTCCCACTGGAAGTCATTCTTGCATTTTTGCAGCACCTATCACTTCACTCCTTTGCCCGCCGCACCTCACACCGTGGCCTCTTATGCATGTTTCCTTTCTCGCAAGACTTTGTTGTACCAGTACATCTTAAACCACCTCAACGCAGTCAGGCTCCTTCACCGCTTTAACTCATTCTTGTCCGGCTCTGTAATTTATTGGTCCATATGGACCAATGCTTTGAAAACCTGCAACTTTCCCAAATCCCGGACTATGGTTGAAATGAAGCATTTTTATTGCAAAATGATTACTTTTTCAGATTTCATCACCCTGGAAACTGACCGACACTCCCAATTTTTACGGACCATACCAAAATTCACAGAACTTTGTCTTGAAGTTGTCTTGAAGTTAAAAGTTTGCATGGCCAGCAAACTTCGACTCCACTTCTTGCAAACTGGTCCACTTTTTTCTGCTCACTTCTTTAGTGTGACATGGTTAACACTATTTGATTTCAGTTGCTCTCACGGCCTGTAATTTTCATGTTTGTGACCCAAAGGAATTCTGGGATATTCTTGCCTAACAGCTGCATGGAAGACTGCCAATTTCCATTTCACATATTTTTCATAAGTGTCGAGCCACCCGGTCCTGCAATATTGCATTATTTACAAGTCAAAACTTGCCAAAATTACCATGCGAGGTTGCGGAATCCACTCAAAGAACAGCTGGGAACACAACTTCACTTCGCGAATCACCATAAGTCGATCAAGCAATTTTGGCAGCGCCACTTCATGTGAAATTGCTTCTCACCTCTGTTTTCTTCCAGAGGATTGCCTATACCCACCAATCCAGCTTTCTGATGCCAGGCTGGGAGCTTCTAAGGTGAAAAATGGCTCGAATAACACACATATAAACCACATACCCACCGAATTGTGAGCTGCAGTTGATTGCTTAAAACAAGAGACAGCTGGCATGACAAGCGTCACAGGAAAGGCAGAGTCTTCGGTTTTGTGGACCAGCAAAATCTCCATGGTAACCCCTTATATGGAACAATGACATGGACTCGACTTCCAATCCTCGAGAATTGCCAAAAAGGAGGTCAAAAGCAGTGGACAAGAATGAGTTAATGGTCGCTCTTTTGATGCTCTGGATAGTTTTGCCGTCACTTTGACCAAGCGAGGATTGGAACGCTTCTTAGGAACTGCCTCCTGACAGAAACATCCCATCACCCCGCAAATACTTTTGGCGATTCATCGTTACTTGGACACCAATGTTCCTTCTCACTCCGCAATATGGGCATTATTTTGTACAGCGTTCTTCTCTTTCCTTCGCAAATCGAATTTGACGGTCACCTCGGCTGGCTCCTTTCACCCCACCTGCTATCTCGCTCACCAAGACATAAAGTTCACGGTTTCCAGAGCAGTGCTTCACATTCGTTGGAGCAAAACACTTCAACACAAGGAAGGCATTCTCCTTATCCTGCTTCCCAGCATTCTTGGCTCTGCACTCTGTCCAGTGTCTGCTCTAGTACACTTCTTTACCCTACATTCCAGCTTCACCGTCAGCACCATTGTCCTGCCTCCCCACAGCTTCTGGCTGCTGTCCAATTACCTTCTCCACGTTCAGTGTTTGTCTCAAACATCTTATATCTACAATCAGATTAGACCCAGCGAACTATTCTCCCCACAGCTTCCGTTGTGGTGGCGCCACTTTCATTTTTCAATCCGGAGTGCCCGAGCATCTGATAAAGCTACATGGTGACTGGCGTTCAGACGCCTTCCACACTTACCTCGCACTCCCGCTGAAGACCCGCACCCAGGTTGCAGACGTCATGGCTGCAGGCCTAATAATATACCTCAAGGAAGTGACTGAACATCTGCAGTTGTCCTTTCCTTTGAACTTTATTCTCATAACTGTTTTCAGCCTCATATTTTATTATTCATGCAGATAGATACATTTTTTAATCAATACTCTAACCATAAATTCAATTTTTTTTCTTTACGTTTGGGCTATTTTGGGGTTTGATCCTCATTAAACAACAATTTTAGCCCAAACATGTGTCTATTGATTGATTTGAATTGTCAGTATTGTTTTGATCACGATCAAAGTAGTTAATTATTTGCTCGATCGATTGCATCACCCTCAACTTTGAGGTCTCAGATTTTGTCTCCTTGTGGTCTCTATCGCTCGCATAGCTCGATAGCATGTTGTAATCTTGTAACCTTCCCTCCTACCCAAGGTTTAAAGTGTGTCTTTATTGATTGATTTGAATTAATTCAATTTCCCCCTACCTCCAATGCCAAGAACTATGATTCTAGTACTCCTCACAGAAAGAACACTTGAAGAAAATGAGCTCAAAGAAGTCAAACAAAACTATGATCACATAAAATGGCTTCTGGAAGAGATGAAATATGGAGAGAATGTGACATTTTTCCTGGACAAACTAAAATTGACAGAACAGCAATATCTGCAGGCTATTAGATGTTCATTAAAGAGAACAACACTGCTTTTGAAATGAACACCTTTAGAGATAAGAATTAATAATTATAACACCAATCTTTTGAAATCTTGGAGAGCCAACATGGACATGCAGTTTGTTTTGGATCCATATGCTTGTGCAGCTGTTTATATCTTGTCTTACATAACAAAGGCTCAAAGAGGTATGAGCAAGCTTCTACAAAACGCATCCCAAGAAGCTAATGCTGGAAATATTGTCAACAAAGTGCGTCACGTTAAGAACAAATTTCTTAATGCGGTTGAGATCAGTGCTCAAGAAGCAGTTTATTTAGTATTGCAAATGCCTCTAAGGAAATCATCAAGGGATTTTCAGTTTATCAACACATCAAATCCAGATGAAACAAACTTTCTAGTAAAAACTCTCGAGAAAATCAAAGAAATGCCAGACAAATCAACTGATAGAGTCTGATAATGTCATCAAAATGTACCAAGGAAGGCCACAAAAACTAGAGAATGTCTGTTCAGCTGACTTTGCTGCATGGTTTAACTGTGTGAAAGACTCTCAATCCTCTTTGGTTACGAGTCGAAATGAAATTCCATCTATGTCTTACTAAAGGTTCATAAAGGTTTATTAAAAATAAAATGAATAGAAATATTACAATTTAGACTGACCTACAGGTAGCTTAGCTAATCGTGGCAGGCCAGTCTATTGAAACAGAGGCAATTATGTTACAGTACAGGATTAAAAAAGAGAAAAAAAAAGATAAGTGTATTTGTGCGAGATTGAACAAACAAACAAAAACAAAAAAACAACAAAAAACAAAATGAAAAAAAAAATAAAACAAAACAAAAGAGAGAGGGAGAGCTTGAGATACTAAGATAATAAAGTAGTTGCACTTGTGTCTTCTCTAATGATTCTTTAGATTGGAGATAATAAAAGTACTTGCACTTGTGTCTTCTCTAATGATTCTTTAGATCAAATATTATTTTATCGATTTCAATGTAGCTATCTTCAGTTTTCAAAATGTCAAATAGTACTCTTTTCATTTCTTTCTTAAAACTATTTTTTGGCAACGTTTTTATTCTTAGATGCTACTTACTTGCCTGAAACTGATTTTTCTGATAAGTTTGATGATGATCCACCTTATGAAGACAGCAGTGGAACTGATGCTACCATAGAGTTCCCAATGAGAGAGGGCTTAATTTAAACTAGTTAAAAGAAGAAACCCTTGGAATTATAAGATCATTCTGTTAGGTTTAATAAGGAAAAGGATCCTCAGAACTATTACAGCTAGAGAACTGATGCTTTATACTCCTTGGAGAAATGAGCAAAAAGACCTTTTAAAGGGCTGAAAGGCTTATCAAGAAAGGTATAATCAGCTCCAAGCAATATTTGCCACAAATAAAGAGCAATATGAATGCCATTCTGATGTTCTTGACCAGGCCATTCAAGATACATGTATCAATGATGACAGCATTTTACAGCCAGTGGCTCCTAATGCACAACATGATCTTGCTGCTAAAACAAAACCTACTGAACCATTTGGATGCCAGGCACTAGCAAACAACATAGTCAATGGTTGTTTACCATTTACACGGGAAAACCGGTTGGTCGACGGTTGCAGTAAATGGTACGTATCACACATCCAAATGAAAATTTCCACGGAACGCGCGTGTTCCATTTACACAAACATTTCAAACGGTCAGGTTTACAGAGCGATCCAAGCCGAAAGCCCTGGAACTGGTAGAAATGAGCAAATGGAACGCACATTTCCATTTGGAAATTCCGTTTGGGAACTTTGGACTACCTTGCAAGAAATTCCGTTTTCCCCGGAAATTTTCCGTTTAGGAAGACCAAAATAGGCTTTCCATTTACATTCCAACCGAAATTTCCGGATTTTTTGGTAAATGGTAAACAACCAATATGATCTGTATGATGACATGGGCATATTACCCAGATCTAATGATGACGAACAACTATTGCAAAACGGTTTACAGTATAACAACTATAGACAACTTGTGCATTCTTTGAACATAAAACAAAAATAAATTTTCTACCATGTCCTACATGCCAATAAAACAAAAGATGATCCCCTTCATTTCTTTTTAAGTGGAGGATCTGGAGTTGGAAAAAGTACCGTTACAAATGCTCTTTTTGAAGCCCTTGTTAGATATTTGAATACTTAATGCCTGGAGAAAACCCAGATGAAGTCAAAGTGCTTAAAGCAGCACCGACTAGAAAAGCTGCTTTTAATATTAAAGGAAATACTTTGCATTCAGCTTTTAAAATTCCTGCCAACAGAGGATTTCAATATTGTGCATTAGACAATGACCAGCTGAACACAATTCAAGAGCTAATAAAACTTAAGTGAGATTTCAGTGGTTGGCAGTGGTATGTTCAATTTCCTGAATTTGTAATTACAGCAAATCATGAGAACTCAAAATGCATCTGGAGGGGTGAGTATCATAGCAGTAGGAGATTTATTCCACTTAAAGCTAGTCTTCGATAAGTGGAAATTTCAGAATGGAACTGACTGTTACAGTGCTTTTAATTCACATGCAATGTTTGGACAGAGCATTTTACATTGTTTGAGCTCACTGCGATCATGAGACAAAAGGATGACATTTTATTTGCAGAATTGTTAAATCGATTAAGAGAAGGAAACCATACCAAAAGTGACACTGAAACATTGAATTCATACAACCCATTTATTCAAAAGAAATGCGCTTGTAAATAGTCATAATCATGCCGTATATCATAGCACACCTACTGACAAAGCTGAAGTCAAATGCATTGATCTAATTGTTGGCGATATGTTTCTGATAATTTCAAGAAGACAATAAGAGATTAAAACCCCTGATGATCCAACAAAAACAATGGAATTAATTAATGTACTCGCACTAGCTGTGGGGGCAAAATATGACTTGAGCACTAATGTCAAAGTTAGTGATGGTATGACTAATGGTGCTGAATGTAAAACTGAAAAGATAGACTACAGAGTACAAAATTCTTCTGGGCCGAGTATCATCCAGGTTTTATTTCCTGATGCACGTATTCGCTTCAATCACTGAAGAGAATACTCCCACTTATATAATAATACTACAGATAAGACTTGGACATCAGTATTAGAAATAACCAGGCAATTTAAATCTCTAAAAGACACCAGGCCTAAGAACTCTGTAGAAAATTCCCTTTAAGCAGCAGCAGCTAAAACACACTTAATGAAGCAGTAGTTGACTTACCTTCTTCTACTAGAGAACATGCATTATGCTGGATTAAATAGATTAAGAAATAGTTCAAGGTTGCACATATTAAACTTGAATGAGAAAAAAAAATGTGTCAGCCGAAATGTCCAAGAGAAAATGGCCAGATTAACCCTTTCACCGCACTATCCCGGTTTTCTGGGAACTCGGTCATGTCCCCATACCTACTATCCCGCTTTCCCAGGATTTCAACCGTTTTCACTTGAGATCTGGAAATCACCAAACCAATGATCTCTAGAGGGGGGTAATTGCTATTAATGAAATCTACAATAACCAACCCATGAAAGCACATGTTTTCCGCCATGTTGTTTCATACAAGATTTTGGTAAGATTTGTCAAAGAAGTTCAGCGAGCACATCGACGCCATCTTTAAATTGTGTAAAGAAATGGCCAACTTTTCTTCCGATGAAAGTGGTTCTGAGAACGAATTGGATGAAATCTTCAGGGAAAGCAATGATGAAGGAGATTTTGGAGGCTTTGTTTTTGAAATGCCCGATGACATCGAGTGGGAAAAGGACCCAAGTGGTGCAGCCTTTCAATCTTACTATGTGGATTATCCACGTGTTGCATTTGAGCGTATGCATTGTGGCCCAGCTGTTGATCAATTGCCCAACAGTGGAAAAGCGATTGACATTTTTAAACTTTTTCGTTCCGATGAATATTTGAACAAAATAGCAAGGTGGACGAATTGGTGGTTTGAAGTGAAAAAGGTGGCCGAACCCACAAAACATAAGCTTAAAACTCCATTCTTGCCAATCACAGACATCACTGAATTGAAAGCCTACTTTGCACTATTGCTTGCGATGAACAGAGATGTCATCCTTCCAAGTTATGAAAACTATTTTTGACAGGATGAACGTAAATGGCTTTTCCTCCTTCATGGATTTAACTGTGTAATTTCCAAGCAATGATTTCAGCAGCTAAATCGCTACATTTTCTTCGCTAATCCTGATGAATCCTAAATCCTTGATTTAGGCAGTTTAGATAGAGTAGCAAAGGATGACAAACTGATTAAAGTGCGTCCTTTTCTCGAAGAACTGCAGAGAGCTTTCAAGGCAAATTTCAACTGTGGTCAGGCAATTTCAATCGACGAGTGCATGATTCCATACAAGGGCAAACTCTCATTCAAACAAAGAATGATCGCGAAGCCTATCCACTGGGGCATTAAGCTCTATGAATTATGTGACTCTGAAACTGCTTACCTGTCTAGGTTTGAGGTCTATCTAGGTAGTCAGGAGCAGTGGTTGCATGATTAACTCAGGATCTTTGGGGAAAAGGTCATAATTTGTACAGAGACAATTGGTACAACAGTGTCACTTTATGTATGTACTTGCAGGAACGCGACATGTTTGTCTGTGGAACTGTTCAACCAAATAGACAAGGATATCCCAAAGAACTGAATGATCTAAAGGCATCCAAAATGGGACCATGAGGAAGCTATGAAATTAGGAGCTACAATGGTATTGCTGCTTTGGCATGGAAGGACAACAAGGTTGTGCACTTTTTTGTCCACTGTCCACTCACCAGATCAAGTGCCTACCATTCAACGGAACCAGAGACTCAGGACAGGGGGATATCAGTTAGTTGATGTCCCTGCACATGCTATCATAGATGAGTATAATGCAAATATGGGAGGAGTGGACAGAAACAACCAGCTTACTTCTATCCTCAAGAATCACAAACAGATGCGTTGGTACATGCAGTTAGTAATTAAGTTCCAAGAAGTTGTGGCATTCAACTTGTACATAATTGAAGGCTTTTTCCTGGACCACAATCCTCCTAGAAAAAGGAAAACAGATCTTGCTGCTTTCAGGGAGGAACTGATCCTACAACTGGTGGGGAATTGGAGAGCAGAGAAAGGAAAACCGGGAAGGAGAAGGCAGTCGGAACCTTTCAGGCTCGAGAATGTTGGTGAATATCTTCCCATCAAAGGTGATGGCTGTGACCATACCTGCCAGGTGTGCATGGAGAAGAGACGTCGTTACACTCTTAGTCACCTCGACACCCCAAAGAGTCAAGTACCACGCAAAATGACAGAGACTACTTTCAAGTGTGATCATTGTGAAGTTTATTTGTGCATCAGTAGAGAGAAAAATTGCTTTAAGGCCTGGTACACCCAAGCTGAGTACTGGAAAGACCAATGACTAAAGCACCCAACCCTCCCCCAAAGTGATTTGTAACCTGTCCACCCCCCCCCCCCCAGTATTCCTGAAGCTTTGCTCTGATGTAAGAACATTCTGTTTTTACATATGAAGCTATGTTTTCAACAAGGTTTTTGATGTTGCCTCATTGAAGTTGATGAAAACTTTGAACTGGTATATTTTGGTATTGACCGCATGTTAGGGCAATAAATGTTGTATGCTTGATAGAAACTTTGTCCAAGTTATCACATTAATTTTTTCACACCATATTTTGATGAAAATTGAATTAAACATGATTTTGAACTGTAATTATGTAGTTGTAATTGATAATTTGAGCTTATTTAGTTCTTGTCATACTTCTGCAGCCTCACTTTGATGCTAGATTGGTCGATATGGAAATCCACCTAGAAATCTGAAAAGTACATTTCATTAGCTTCAAATTTATTAGGGGCTGCCTCATACCAAAATGACTCCTTCCCACTGAAAAATGAGCTTAATGAAACACACCCGATTTTCCAATATGTCAGCTGGTTTTCTCATGTATGGGAAACCTTTATGCTGGTTTCTTAGTGGTGAAAGAGTTAAGAGCTGAAACATTAGTACCTTGTGTGCCATGCTTGTACAATATCCAAAACAATAGGCTAGTTTTCAATTGTGGGAGAACAAAAGAACAGAGTCGAGGTTCAGGGGAATAATTTGCATTTTCCTTTGTTTTTGACAAAAGAAAATGCAAATTATTCCCCTGAACCTTGACTCTGTTCTTTTGTTCTCCCACAATTCCAAAGTAGCCTGTTAAGATACTGTTTCACAATGTAAGATCTCTCCATCATCATTTTGATGATCTAAAATGTGACTTTAAAGTTCAGGCTGCTGATGTTAATATTTTTGTTGAAACTGCTTTATGCTTTTCTGATATTGATGCAAATTACCAAAATTATGGACGGTTTCCAGCTTTTCAGAAATTGTCCTGAAAGCAGTATCAAAACTTGTTATGGAACAGTTGTATACATTAAAAATGATATACAGTGTGTATCTGAACCCTTCCGAGCTAACCTAAATGATGAAGAAATAACAGTTTCTCTGTTGTCTGGCAAAGTATCAGATTTACATGTACATTACATTACATTACATTACATTACATTACTGCTGCCGTGGGCCAAGCCCACATAGCGCCAACACACTGGTTCCCAGTGGAGCAAGCGGCGGGGCAAGCGAGTTTGGTGCATACGGATGACATGTCCGAGCCATGTAAGACGTTTGTGTTGTAAGATGTTAATGAGCGGTACTTGGCTGGTTCTCTCGAAGATCACTTCATTTGGCACATGGTCTTGCCAGGAGACGCCAAGAATTCTTCTTAGGCATCTGGTGTGGAACGCTGCTAGTCGTATCTCTTCCTGGACGGTGGTGTTCCAGCTTTCTGAGCCATACAATAGAGTCGATAGAACTACTGCTTGGTAAATAGCAGTTTGCGTGGGCATCTTGATGGATTTGTGGTGCATGACAGGTAGGAGTCTGTTGAAAGCATTTGCTGCTTTTCCAATACGGTTGTCTAGTTCAGGTGTGAGGTTGCCGTTATGTGATATCATGCTTCCCAGATAGACAAATTTGTCGACATTTTCAAGAGAGTTTTGATTGCTCAAGGTGGTAGTGATATCATTTCTTTCCTTTGCCACGTCCATGACTTTGGTCTTCTTCAAGTGTAGTCTATGAGTATAGTGTACAGGAGTATGGTCATGTGCGGTAGTAGGTATTTATTGCTCAAAAAGGAAAGTTAACCTGAAAAAATTTATTGAAGCTTTAAACAATGTCCTTGACAATGTTATCCCTGATTGCAATACTCTGATTGCAATACTCCCCTTGCATCAGGAGACCGGCCAAAATCCCAGCCAGCCTGGCAAAGGCTGGCCAGGCCAGGCTTTCCAGGTTTTTGGCCGGGCTTACCGGGAAAATGCGACCTGTTAAAGCCCGGCAAGCATGGCCACAGCCAAGCTTTCTCAGCATCCTTGGCCACCAAAGCTTGGCCTTCCTGGCCTTGTTAGTTCCAAGGCCTAGCTTTCTCAGCAACCTTGGTCAAAAAAGCCCGGCCTTCCTGGCCTTCAAGATTTAAACACGAAAATTTGGTTTATCAACGGAGTTGATAATGTAAATTGACCACCGTACAGGGATTCGATTAGCTGACGTTTCGAGCGTTAGCCCTTCGTCGGAGCGAATCGAGGAATTGTGGGTTGTGTATGGTTTATATACAGAAAATGGAGCTACACTATTGGTGGTAACATGGTAACGTGAAAAACAGGAATAAATTAATTGAATGAAAAGCGCTCGTTGATACCATGGGGATTAAGAGTGCCAATTTGAAAGATCAGTTTTTGCTCGGGATTTTTATGGCTTTCCGTGGTACCTAGATGTAGGGAAAGGCTGGAGATCAACATGTGTTGTTTACAATGGTTAGGGAGATTAAAATGCCAAGCGACAGGTTTGGATGCGTCTTTGTCATCTTTCTCAACATCACGAAGATGTTCTCGGAATCGGTCACCTAGTCGTCTTCCTGTTTCGCCGATGTATAACTTTTTGCATAATGTGCAGGTTATGCAATAGATAACATTTGCGGAGGTACACGTGAAACGATCAGTGATCTTAACAGATCGCTTAGGGCCCGATATTTTGTCAGTGTTTTGAATAAAAGGACAAGTTTTGCATCGCGAGCGCGCGCATTTAAAAGTGCCAGGTTGTTCAGTTGTTTTGAAAGCCCTTTTAACTAGAAAGTTACCTACATTTTTGTCGTGTTTGAATGAAATCAGCGGTGGTTCCGAAAAGATTCTAGCAGTTTCTGGATCATTTTGCAGTATCTTAAAGTTATTAAGAATGATGGCTTTAACTGGGTTATTATGCAGGTGAAATGTGAGGGTGAATGGAATTCTGTCATTCTTTTCCTTTTGTGACGTCTGTAGTGCTGACTGTTGATCAATCTGCTGAGCGCGGTGATGGCCCGATTGAACCACAGAATCAGGATAGCCATGTTTCTCGAAAAAATGGCACATTTCCTCTGATTTGTTGGAAAAATCAGAGTCATCACTACATAGACGTTGAAGTCTAAGAAATTGAGAATAGGGAATGGCGTTTTTGACATGAGATGGATGTGAAGATGAATACAACAAATAACTGTGAGAATCGGTGGGTTTGTAGTGCACACTGGTACATAAACCGTTGCCGCTGATAAAAACTTTGATATCAAGAAAGGCAAGGGAAGTTTCCGAAATTTCCCAGGTATATTTTAGAGCCGGATGAAAGGAATTAACGGCGGTTATAAATTGATTGATTTCCTCCTTGCTAGACGAAATTGCGCCGATACAGTCGTCAATGTAGCGACCGTAGAGTTCAGGTTTAGGACCGTTGTACTGATTGAAGAATTGGTACTCGACGTAACCTACAAAAAGATTAGCGTAGCTAGGTCCCATTTTTGTGCCCATCGCTACACCATTAATTTGCTTGTAATAGTTGTCAGCGAAAGAAAAACAGTTAAGCGTTAAAACTAGTTCAGCTAGGCGGGGTAGCGTTTCCGAGCTTGGTTCCTTGACGGTGCGTTGATCGAAAAAATACTTAAGTGCTTGAAGACCTTCGCCGTTTGGAATGACAGTGTATAGAGATGAAATATCCATAGTGAAAATTAGTTTGTCTTCGCCAGTGAAATTGAAATCGCGAAAAATCTCAACTGCGTGTTGACTGTCTTTAATGAAAGATGGCAAAGATTTGACGATGGGCGCCATAATCTTGTCTAAATAGCTAGAAATGAGTTCGGTAGGGCAACTACAAGCAGAAACGATAGGTCGACCCGGGTTGTTAGGTTTGTGGATTTTGGGTAAAAAGTAAATGCATGAGGTTCTCGGAGTAGTGATGATGAGATTAGTAGCGGTAGTCTTTGTAAAGGTCGGACCGCCAAACAACTACCGCGCCGCCTTTGTCGGCCGATTTGACAATTATGTCTTTCCACTTGCTAAGATTTTTGAGCGCCGCCCACTCTTCCGAAGAAAGTGTCACAATTGAATTTTAGTTTTTGAACGTCACGACGGCATTTTTTGATGAAAAAATCTAAAGACGCGAACTGCCCCTCTGGGGGAGTCCATTTTGATTTGCGAACTCGAAGTGTTTCAAAAATATCTTGGTCAGAGGTGTTAGAATCATCTTCTTTGTCGTGGAAAAAGCTTTTAACTGAATGCGGCGAAGGAATTTTTCGACGTCTTGCTTAACTGAAAATTCGTTGGTGCGTTTAGCAATTGGAACAAAATTAAGGCCCTTACTGAGAACAGATTTCTCTGAGTCAGTTAACGGAAGATTTTCTGGAATGGTAACTATGGTATTATGGTTATCGAATGACGTTTGATTGGTAATTTTAGGACCTATTAAGTGTTCAAGTTTTTGGCTCTTAATTTTCCGAGAACATCTTCGTGATGTTGAGAAAGATGACAAAGACGCATCCAAACCTGTCGCTCGGCATTTTAATCTCCCTAACCATTGTAAACAACACATGTCGATCTCCAGCCTTTCCCTTCATCTAGGTACCACAGAAAGCCATAAAATTGGTACTCTTAATCCCCACGGTATCAACGAGCGCTTTTCATTCAATTAATTTATTCCTGTTTTTCATGTTACCATGTTACCACCAATAGCATAGCTCCATTTTCTGTATATAAACCATACACAACCCACAATTCCTCGATTCGCTCCGACGAAGGGCTAACGCTCGAAACGTCAGCTAATCGCATCCCTGTACGGTGGTCAATTTACATTATCAACTCCGTTGATAAACCAAATTTTTTCCTGTTTCACTCCCCCACCGACGCAGTACCACAGTTTCTTTAGAAACTTCACTTCAAGATTTAAGCCAGGCTTTCTTGGATTTCCAGGCCTAAAAAGGTATAACAAGTTTGGAGACATATTCTATTTGTTGGTTTCCACATAAATGTAACGAAAAATCTTCAAAAGCAATCATAGCAACTAATTATATCACACTTGAACATATTGACGTTCATAAACAGAATTGCTGACAACCCATGTGGAATCAATCGTAAAGTAATAAAGAGCAAGAGAGACTGAAAATTTGAGAATATAATTTTGAGGTCAAATTATCAATTGAAAGCTCCATCACTTTAGTTAAAAAAAAAAAGACTGCAACGTCTTGTGAATCTTTAAGATCAAGATTTTAATTCTTCCAAGGAAACAAATTTGTGATTAAGCCTAAACAAAAATGCTACTATTAAACACAACGTTAATGAAGGGAAAAAGACAAAATATATAAAACAAAACACAATCCTAAAATCACACAATCGCAATGTCATGCATCCTAAACGCTCATGAAACTTAAGACCCTTGAAATGAAAAGAACAACTAAAAACAAGACTTAAGCGACGGAAATTGGCTTATTAGCTTAATTTTTCTCACCTACACCATGAACAGAAATCACTAGTGATATTGATATTCGAATGTTTCCTCAACAATGTTCGACGACTAAAGCATGTTTTATCCTCAACTGAAGATGAGTCTCTCCATAAAGTGCATTTTCGTCAAAATCTCCGCCAGAAAATGGATTCATATCCCCGTGATCTGAACAATTCCAAAAGATCCAAGTGAACTGAGGAAACATTTACCAGAGTGAACATGTTTCCGATCATTCCCGATGTTTTGCGCATGTTTCTCTGAAGACCGCAATCAGGAAATCCAGCGGATTTTTCACAGCAACAGCCAATGATAGCATGCGAATTTTCATGTGACTATCCTCGTGCTTTTACCGAACAAAGAACTTCTATTCATTCTCTTTTGGCGCCCATCTTTGAATGGTCTTTTCGGTTGGTCCATTGTGCGAAGAATTATTTTTCCTTTTCCAAAGATGTTTTTTTTAGTGGTTCACTGGGAGAATGAAAACAGTGTTAGCGTGGTTAACGAAAAGTAAGTTTGTTGTGCCAACATGCAACTAAATGAAGGCATCCCTGTGGATGTATCAGCCGCTGTGATAAAATAGACTCAGACAAGCAGGCAAGCCATTGAGAGATTTTGGTAAGTGCAAACTCTAGGATTAATTCTTTAAAGTTATAAAAGGCCTGAAAGAAAAAAAAAACATCACATAACTGAGACAGTGCTCCTCGAGCTGAACACTGTAATCTATCACGGCCGCAGTCGTGACTCTTTGAAATCTTTGAATCGGTACGTAGTTCAACCTGAATATTTTGAACGCGAGGTTATATTTTAAAAGTACAGATCAAGTTAACTTCAGCAGCCGGTGTTAAAGACCCATGTTCATCCAAGAGGCCTTGCGCACGTTTGTTATTGTTTTTAACCGTCTCTATTGTTCATTCTTGCGATCTGATTGGTTTACCAGATTCTCCCACTGAGTTCAACTGGCGTGACACCTAAAATAACTCATAAGAACGAAATGAAAATCGATTTATTTTTCTATATTGCTGTGATTTATTTTAATCTTTTTGTGCCTACGAAAGACATCAGTTTCTCCAAAAACTCTGCAAATATGTGTGGTTTGTCATGTAAAACTGTCAGCGACTGAGGAAGCAAGGGAAGTTGATCGTTTCGCTTGCATTTACTAGTTAATGGCTAACTAAAAGCGAAGTGGTAAAGGGTTCCAATAATTAAATAAGTTACCATCGCCTTGAATACTCCTAGTCCATATATTTTAATTTTAGTGTTCCATAAGGCTTACCTAATCATTATAGAAATTGCTGAGAAGAGAAATAAACCACGTTCGACTCAATGGATGCTTATTTATTGGATACAAAACCTCGCTCGAGTCTGGTTCATTCACAGATAAATTAGAACCGCATGATCAAAAGGTCGGACATCAGTTGAAATCAGCTGGCATATTGCTACGACAGATACATGTTTGGAGTATCAAATCTTCTCTTTTCTTTGCTTAAAAATACTAGCTAAGCAAAGTCTGAGACAGGCATCTTCCTTCAGGTTAACTGTACAGCGCTGTGGGTGTCAACTTCAAGATCAGAGGTCATTTGGCAGCGACCATGTATCAACAAAGTAATGGGACAAAAGTCACGTTTTGCCAGGATAATTACAAAACAAATTCAAGGAGACAACAGCCTGACAATGGAAGACAATATTCCAACAAGTTTGTGAAGAATTACCG
The DNA here is from genome assembly GCA_016490735.1 of Pachyseris speciosa. Classification (NCBI taxonomy): domain Eukaryota; kingdom Metazoa; phylum Cnidaria; class Anthozoa; order Scleractinia; family Pachyseridae; genus Pachyseris; species Pachyseris speciosa. The sequence goes on from JAEMWC010000461.1 coordinate 480,670, forward strand.
TCAGGTTGACCCCAAACTAAACAGATTTTTAACAAGAGCCCACCAACAAATAATTTCATGTTACACTAAGTTCAACAACAACACCAGCCGCCTACAAGGTCTTTTCCTCACTGCTACGACGACTCTTGTTGAAAATATCGACGCAAATGATTTGAGAGGATGTTAAGAAAACCACAACGACACAAAAAATAGCGATACTCGGTGAAATAAGCAGGATGAACGAGGATTATTTTCGCAAAATAGTGTTCACTGGCGATTTGCGTATTTTCCATCTGTGCAAAATTCAGCTTGGCACACAATGCGTCTTGGATGAACATGGGTCTTTAAATTATTCTGAGTACTCTAGATCTAGTGAATTAATGCCTAAACCAGTCAGGAATCTCTACATAAATGGTCACTAAATGGTCTCAATAAATGGTCACTAATGAAATCTCAAGTTTGTTTTAGACATCATGGAGAAAAAGTACAAGCTTGAGCGGCACATTGTTGACAAACTCATCCGCGGATAGCAAAGGAAGCTCCGTGAACAGCACAAAAAATTAAATCAATAACTTAGTCCGCTGTTTACCATTTTTCGTCTCATTTTTGTTCCAGTTCATGTAAATTTTAAAATTCAAATGTATAGATCTCTACATCGGCTTTCACTTGAATACACAAGTTTGTAAACCGCGTAAGCTTTATTTTTGCATTTTTTAAAATATTTTTGACAATTGAATATTGTTAGAAATTTATGACAAATTTGTGATTCAGACAGCTACGCTTGACATTAAGCTTACCTGATATTGTGTACATAAATGTATGGAAAAACACATTCCGTTGGCACGTACATTTCAATGATTTGAGTGAAGTGTAATTTGCCGCTCATTGTAAATAAAATTGTTGGACAGCCTCAAATCTCATCCTTTTCTTTTTATCACTCAAAAACAACATTAATTTTTATCTTAACATGCATTATGGCCATAAATATCTTAGATGCTTTGGAAAACTCCCTCAAAGTTATTTTGCAAGGGAAACCAAAACCAAAACCAAAATTACAATTATTTTATAAGTTACATGTACATGTAACTGATCACTCAGTTTTATATCTCATCTTATTCTCTGATAACGTTTTCAAAGAAATTAATTTGTTGTATACATGTCTATTAAAAATACTGTGATAGACACTGTGTTAAAGGGGCACTGTCACAAAATTTGGATAAACCCAAAGATTTAATTGCAACAACAGAACCTTTAATTTTTTTGCAGCCTTCTTATGTAGTACTCGTTATGTGCATTGAGACTTATTTGCGGTTGTGTGTGGCCATGGATGACAAGAAGAAAATGGATTGCAACTTGAAGAAGTTCTTTTTCAACTTTTATCATTGTGTCTGGGAAAAATCACCTTAAAATAATATTTTATTTTCCTTCCAACAAATAATATAACCTCTTCATGTTTAACAGGCTGAGCACATTTAGAAAAAGTAATTCTTCACGATTTACACATATAACAAGAATGGACATGATAGTATCCCTTTCTGTAATACATTTGATGACCAATACACAATAAATGGGTTTGGCACTCGTAAATTGACTGTTGAATCTGAGCATTGCTCTCATAGTCATGTTAATGCTTGTATAAGTTTTTGTGGCTTGGCAGCTTGGGTGGAACATATTTCATATCACCACTGGTAAACCCTAAACCCCTGTAGCAAAAATGGCCGACTGGCACAGGCCAGCCACGGCCAATCCAGGCCATGCAGGCCAATGTTATTTTGCCTTTTCCTTCCCAAATTTGGCCCCGGCCAACCACGGCCAGGCCAGGCCGGGCTGGCCCTGTGGCCGTGGCTTCCCC
>JAEMWC010000461.1:492500-500000 GCA_016490735.1 Pachyseris speciosa
CAGAAGCAAAAGCTTGACATGAAGGACTCTACAATTTTTTTTGTCTGCCAAAAATATTCGACTGAGGATCCGAGCCAGAACAATCAGAGAAAAGTTAGCAGAGTTTGCACGACGTGGCTCGATGAAAGCTGTTTGTTATAATTTACAAAAGGCTGCTGACAATGGACTTCTTGAGGACAGGAATGCTCTTAAAGGATTACTAGAGACGGTATCTTAGAACTTTCATGTCGAGAAAAATGGCAAATGATATCAGGCACCATTTAAATTGTTTCTTGAAGTGTTGTTGTTGTGGGGAGGCCCCAGAATTGCCAATTTTGTCGTGTTAAATCTTGGGGGACCAGAAATCCACTCCATTTATCGTTGGCGCAATCAGCATCGCACAGAGTTAGATGGGGGCATCAAGGAAACTAACTTTAAGCAGTTGAGCATGCTTTACAAGGAAGCCATGACTAGAGGGACAGTGGGTCCTGTTCCTGTACTGGCAGCTGAAGACGAGACAGTTATTACAGGCCAGATTTCATACAACCAGAGAACGGATGAGCTACTTGGATTCTGTGGAGTTAAAGGAACTGAGCATAAATGTTTGGACTATTTCACAGTCTCTGTTGGAGATAGAGAGAAGGGCTACAAAAGTATCATCAACGCATTTGAGCAGTGCAAGATTGGTACATACGGGAGAGCTATCTTGCTGAATCCTCTTCACCCAAAGCTACCCAGAATTGCAGTTCTCACGATGCCAACCTGCAACAAATTTGATCATACATTTGTTTATCACCAGTGGCAGGACGTGGAGCGGCTTTACGAGCAAGAGCTAAAGCCGATTATGGGCCCCTTGATTGGCCATAGCTCAGACAGGGATTCCAGACAAAGAAAAATCATGTTGCGGCTTGCCACAGTCACTACTAGTAGCAGATTTCAACCAATTCCTCATAACAAAGGGCTTGTTTTTCATGTAGGAAGGAAGGAAGCAGGAATGACTATGTGATCCCTGACAGGTGTGACCAGGACTTTATCCACAATCACAAGAAGCTATTGAATCCCCTGGATCACACTAATCGCATTCTAATGTTGGTAAACTCCCTGGTCCACATGAACCACATCCAGCTGGTCTATGAATCTTGTCCTGTCCTTGATCATGGTTTGGGGCTTGGAGATATTGATCGTCGGGATAGACAAAACTGGAGATCCACCCAGAAGTTGACATTCCTGAAAGTTCGGCAATGCATCCAAACGCTAATCGATGGCGCACTACCGGGTACTCACCCTAATGCCTCGTTGCTAGGAATGCAGACTTACCTTCAGGTTGTGTGGTATTATGTGGAAATCTTTTGTAGCGAAGAAGCATCACTGTCGATGAGAATCAGGTGTTCTGCAATCGTGACCCATTTCATCGCAATTTGGCGAAACTCGGTGTACCGCGATGATCACCTCAAGTTGGCAACAAATTTCATTACTAGGGAGACGTACATTGACATACTGCTATCTTGTCACTTCGCTGTTATGCTGATTTGTTACATGAGGGACAACTTCCCCCAACAAGAGTGTCGCCTGGACCTCTCTGGATCTGATCTGGTTGAGGTCTTTTGGAGCAAAAACGGTCAGTGGGTGGGAAATCACCATAATTACAACTACGCTGATTTGAGAAGAAATTCCTCCCACATGATACGTCTGGAAGAAATTCGTGTCGACCCATCAGCGCCAGAATTCGCGAAGCCTCACCCCAAACAAGAAAGTATTTGGCCACAACAGTACGAATGACCCCTGAATAGGCCTGATCTCACAGCTTATCCTGAATGTGGCACAGAGTTAGAAGAGTGGAAAGAAGGCATTAAGATTGCTAGGTGCTTAGCGAGGTTAGTTGGAATGGCACCGGAGGGTGACAGAAATGATCATGGAGATGACAATGGTAGTGATGGTCGTGGTACAGACAACTGGTTTTGGCGCCCATTTGACTTTCCGGGTAACACCTTTACTGAAGCCCCTGATGACAACTGCAGCTTGCCTACGTCTAGTGATGAAGAAGAAACTAGTCTTCTTGGACCAGATATCTCAGGTAGGTGAGATTAGTTTTTGGTGTGGGAAACCATTTAACAATGAATCAAAGTGTCGCACGTGATATACCAGGCATTTAATCCTTACAAGAATTTTGATGTAACGTGCCTATTGCACACTACAAAGAAAATGTTCTTTAATGGTTCTATCGAGGGTATTATAATCCGTGGTTAGAATATGAACAGGAAATATTCATTCATTTTACCCCCCACGTTACCAATACTCACAAAACCACATTTTAATAAAAAGTTTTCACTTATAACAGAAGATTAAGTTTGCCGTAGAGGATAAAACTGTTAGCTTTGGTAACCTGGAAAAAATTGTTAGCATCATATTATTATCATATTAAGGCTGAGCGGAGCTTAACAGGAATTTATATTGTTTTGTTAGAAGACCTGTAACAACACAACAGTGAAGACAACGGAATGCACTCCCAGTGCTTGAAGGTCTAGACCACATCGATAATCCACATGAAGTTCTTGAACATCCCCCATCCTTACCGTCTGGACAAAGGCAGCTGCATCACCCGAGAGTCATCATTCCAGAAATAGGAGGCGAAATATACAAAGCAACTCTGGTGTCTCTCTTGAATGAGGATCCACAATTATCCCATGACAGGTACAAAATTTTGCCTACTTTAAAACGCTAGAGAAGCCTTAGTCACTTCAACTAAATCTATTTTTTAACTGAAATTAAAGCATGAATAATAGATATATGATATTAATGTTACATCCCATACTTCGAATCAACCTTTTAAGACTGGTGAGAGTTCGCCAACGGCAAGAATATCATCGTGGAACAAGTATGATTGCTGGAAGGAACAGAAGCCCCAATAGCACAGGAGTTGCTTTCTTCGATGATTACGCTGTTGTAGATAGGCACAGTCAGTCTTTCTTCATCGGGAGTCTCTCTTGCATGGTGCACGCAGGCAGTCATGGGAGGCAAGAATATAAGCGCCCTGTGGCCTACGACAATCCAAAGAGGGAATCTATAACCTGCTACTTTCAAGTTTATCAAAATGTCCAAGAGAATGTTCATGATGGCATCTACAAGACAGGTGCCTCAGAGTTATGTCAATTACCATTTACTGACATCTCAACGCAAGTCAATCTGACAGTGTCCGAGGACGGAACCCTTCGTGTGCCTGACGACCAGCTGACTGAAATAAGAAGTGGTGTAGCAAGAGTTTTTGAGTCCCAACCAAGACGAAGACGTGCTACCTCCACTACATCTGCTCCTCGTACAGAGGGAGAGCTGTCGCACTCACTCTCACATGATGAAGGAATCGTAAGGCTTCAATTCCAACCAGAGCAACAAAGTGATGGGGGTCCGCGGAGATCAACCAGAGTAAGAACTGTCCTTTTGTATGATCGTTAAAGGAGATATGTCACAGATGGTGAACCTTGAAAATTTAGCTAAGTTTTTTTAAGCTTGTCCATTGCAACCCATCTGAATAACCATCCTTGTTCCTTTGTGTTTTGTTATTTATTTTTTAAGTTCTTTTCCCACGATTTCAAGAGAACTTTGTAAATCACTGGAATATTTCATTTGCCGTAACACCGCTTTGTTGACATGGTTTCGTCAGTATATATTGTAGTGATAGCTTTCTCAGATATATACATGTAGGCGAAATAAGTCTTATAAATAATTGGTTTTTTGAAAAGTTTGCGTATATATTTACTGGCACCTACATGAGCAAAGGTACTCACAGTTTGCTCCCAAATTAGACGTTAAATTGCAAAATGACTGGAACTTGGGATGTAGTTGATAATTGCAGAAAAAAAGTGTTTATTTGTGTAAATAGTTATTAAGTAAATAAGTAAATAATTTGATTATATTATAATACGATTATTGTCCTATAAGACGATAATCAGTACATGCATTTTCTATTGTTGCCTGGAATATACACAACATTTAAGCTGTTCAGCCCAGAATTAAGTCACAAAAATTGCTTTGGATATGTTTCATAGTTCAAGTAACTAATGTTGATTTATGTAAATATTCATACCATCAGTTGCTGGATTATTACACAGCAATCAATTTAAATTCCTCTTTTTTCTTTTATTCGAAGGTTACAGTTTGTTAAATACATTTGTGTTTTGTTCCTATAGATAGCATATTAGTCACCATAAGGTAAGGATATATTGTGTAGTTATGACGGCACATTATGTAACCCGCGTTGTGGAATTCTGAGCTCAAAACTTTGCACATGCAGTCTTGTAACCTACCTAATAAAAGCAGATGAACATTGCCTTTAACATTGGTCTGAACTATACACAGGAAAAAATTGAGAGGTTCCAAACTGGATTATTATTGGAAAATATCCGAAATAAACTATCCAAAGTTGGAATATTGGAATACTTGATAATTTTTTAAGTAGAAGGATTTTTTTTGGAATATCATTGGTACATTAGTCATTTAACAGTCCAAGTTGGTATTTTAATGGTAATTTATTGGAATATTATGTTTGACAGGTATATAGTCCAATAAAAAACCAAGAAACCAAACTTTGGATTGGTTAGTGACTGATAAACCAATCATTTACTAATATAACTCCAAGTTGGTTTTGATGATAATTAATTGGAAAATTACTTGTTGCACATGATAATCCAATGAGACCAGGAAACCAGACCTGGATTGTTTGCTGCCTGATAAACCAATCATTTACCAATACAACTCCAAGTTAGTATTGATGGTAGTTTATTGGAAAATCACTTGTAGCATTTGATAATCCAATAAAAAAGAAAGAGGAAAGCAAACTTGGTTTGTTTGAGTAATAAACCAGTCATTCCTTGTGTTAATTGTACATAAACAATTTATTTTCAATTCAATTAAAGAACAGTCTTTACACGTATAAGGTAAACATCTATCTGTTGTTCAATTGCAAAAAATGGAAGACAGATTACATTCTGTTTATACTTGATTTCTCCTTAACATAATTTCAAAACAAATCAATTAAAAATATCCAATATAGTCACATGCCTGGGAAGTAGTATCCCTAAACAGCAATCCCTTCATTTAAACACATTAAAAGTAGATCAAGGCAACATCTCTGAATGCTATATCATCACAGTATAAAATTTATATAATAATGATAAATTTATAAATAATTATTAATAATGACAAAATTAATTAATAACTATTCCTCTTCATCAATCCAACAAGAATATGCCCCCTGCCAGTAACCTTTTGAATTTCCAAGGATACTTTTGAAGTGAATGACCTGAACCGGGCTTCTCTCGGGTATCCACCTACCAGGTTGTGTGCCATCCTCTACAAAAAATCTAGCGTTAACAGTCAAACGGGTTAAGTTGAATGATAGCACACAAGCTTTCCAGATTTGCCCATGATCTCCTTTGATTTCTACCATGTCATGGACTACAGGATAGTAAGGAACAACCACTGTCCCTTCAGTAACAGGAAATACCCGTCGCATATAATCCATCAGAATAAAGTGTTGACCGTCTCTGAAATTATCTTCCTGCTCATCATTGTTTTCATTCCTTGCAAACAGCATAACCTTTCTGCTGAGAAGTGGAGCTTCAAATATGACGGTGTCATCTGTTGGGCAGACTTGCCTAAGACCAAGTTCTACTTCTCCATTATATTTATAATTTCTTCCTTTGCAGAAAAGTGCAGACACATTGTTAATTGTGACAGAAAACAAACTGTCAAGTACAACAACAGTATCTCCCTTTTCGGGGTCAGCAAATATCACATGTTCCCCAACTCTGTAGAGCAAGCCCTCAAAAGAGTGTTCTGGTTTCCAGACTTCTGCAGCACCATCCAACAGCTGGAACATCATCAGCTGCCACACCTCTAGCAATGCTGATGATCCGACGGTCACTAATTGATAGCTCCATACTTTTAACACCACCAACCAGAATGCCCACTGACAAACGTTGGTAATTTGCTGTGCCTTTAGATCTGTCAAAAAGTTTCTTAGCAAACTGCAGTGACCGTGCTGAGGGCTAAACAAAAACAAATAATGGAAGACTGTTGCCACGAATGTAAATACTGAATTTTAAGATTTTTAAATTTACAAATACATTTCACAAAAACACAAATAAATAAGTGGATCATGAAATAAAATCACTTTGCACCATATCATCAAGTTTCTGAACTTATATACTACTGTAAGGAACATGTTAGTATAAAAGTGGTGAGAACCTCATTGCCATCACCTCCTTGAGGACAGGAGTCAATGCATACAAACATTGATCAACATCAAATCTCTCCTCACAGTGTCAATACACAAAAGCAAAAAAAAAATATGAGATTTAATCAGATGGTGACCAAAGGAAAATTACTTTAATCTTTTCACAATTTCTACCAACATAGCAATGGGAAAATATGAGGAGAATTTGTATGGGATAATGGGACTTAAAGGTTAATGAAGTTGCTATTTAAATGGTACTTACCTTGGAAATGTCAGCTTGGCGAATAGTTAGACCATCTGCAACAAGTTGTTTTGATTCCCGCAGTTTTAGAAATTCTCGTCTTGCCTCACTCAAAGCAAAAGTAATTTCAATGTTCTTGTGATTGTTAGAGGTGAGAATGTACCTTCTTACGGCCCTTTCCTCTGTCCAGCATGAGCAGTTATCCACTGAACTGAAACGGGTAATATCATCTTTAAAGTGCAGGAGATTGTGCAATGTGATTACACAACTTTCAACACCATAGGCCTCCTCTACTAGTACAGCATATCTCACACACATTTCATGAAATGTACAAGCATCAGCATGGCTCCAGCCATTTCTAGCATGGTTGCTTAGAAACTCAATAATACGGGCAAGGCAGCAGATAATTTCTTGAGTTTCTGGATCATTTTGAAGCATGTCACCTAAGCAGGCTTCCATGGCAGGAAATGCAAAATGATTGAAATCTTCTGCTTTCCAATACCCAAATCGCGTTGAAATACCTGTGGGCAATCGGCCTGTCCTATGTTCATGAGTCCATGGAAACTTGTTAAGTCGCTCATCAACTACCTGCCATTTAAGCTCTTCATCACCACTTCCAAGTAGATTCTGAATCTGTCGTTTGACGACATTGAGGGGAAGGCCATGCATTTCATCATACACAAAATCTTTGTCATAAAGAAACTGGTAAAGGGGATACAGTCTATGAAATATTGACAATCCTGTGTATCCTGTGTTCTTGGATTTTTCGTGCTTAACAGTTATCCGCTCTTCTTCCTCTATATCCTTCAAGACTTCCAAACTGTTAAGTATAGACTTCTCTTCAGTAGGAAATCTGCCTTGCACTCTGAAACCAGGGTAATAGTAGTGATTGGAAGCTGGTACAAACACACCTTCCAGCTTACACTGCCTACATCCCTTTTTACCACACTTAATGAATTTTCCAGCCTCACACTGTCCATTGTGATCTCCTTTCCAACAAAGCAGAAGATGACGTATGTGTGTTGGGCCTGAAGGAATGCCAGCAATG
>JAEMWC010000461.1:510000-552500 GCA_016490735.1 Pachyseris speciosa
AACCCGACCCAGAGAAGGTCGAGGCCGTACACAACATGCCCAAGCCCGATAATGTCAAGGCCGTAAGGCGATTCTGTGGGTTCGTGAACTATCTTGCAAAATTCCTGCCCCACCTGGCAGAGGTGTTAGAACCCATACAGCAGTTGACACATAAGGAAGTACCATGGCAGTGGCAATATGAGCATGATGCAGCATTCAAGAAGGTCAAAGAACTCGTGACACAGGCACCTTTGCTGAAGTATTACAACCCTGAGGAGGAATTCACCGTACAGTGTGACGCCAGTGACAAGGGACTTGCATAGCGTTTGCGAGCCGTGCCTTGACAGAGCCAGAAACTTGATATGCACAGATAGAAAAGGAGATGCTAGCAGTAGTGTTTGCGCTTCAGAAATTCGATCAGTACGTCTATGGTCGCCCAACAACAGTCCAGAGTGACCACAAGCCGCTAGCAGCCATCTCCAAAAAACCACTACGAAGCGTACCAAAGAGGCTACAAGGGATGCTGTTGAAAGTGCAGAAGTATGACGTGTCCATCGTTTACAAGCCAGGTCCAGAGATGTACCTTGCTGACACCCTCAGTAGAGCATTTCTACCAACCACTGAGAATTCCCAAAGAGAGTTTGAACGTGTGAATGCAGTCCAACTACTGCTGATGACTGACGAAAGACTTGAGGAGCTGAGGAGCAGCACCCATGATGATGAGGTCTTGCAGAAGTTGAAGGCAGTAATCCAGAATGGCTGGCCAGAAGAAAAGCAGGAACTACCAGCTGTCCTGGCCCCCTACTTCAGTTTCAGGGATGAAATGAGCGTTTATGATGGTTTTGTTTTCAAAGGAGAGCAACTACTCATCCCGAAGCGGATGCGACCAAAGATGAAAGATCGTCTTCACAGCTCACACATAGGCGTAAATGGCTGTTTGAGGAGAGCCAGGGAGTGCATGTACTGGCCCGGCATGGCTGCGGAACTGAAGGAGTACATTTCACAATGCGAGACATGTAGCAAATATGAGGCGAGACAACAGAAAGAGTCCTTGATGAGCCATGAAATTGCAGAATGCCCATGGGAGAAGATTGGTACAGATTTGTACACCATTGATGGCCAAGACTGCACTGTACCTAATCATTGTTGACTATTTCTCAAGTTTCTGGGAAATCGACCATCTTCCCAACACAAAAGCGAGCACAGTCATAAAGAAGCTGAAATGTCACTTTGCGAGACAAGGGATCCCAGACGTCATAATTAGTGCCAGCGAATGGGGTTTTGAGCACCGACTGGGGAGTCCTGGACATCAGCAGACGAATGGCAAGGCAGAAGCAGCTGTTAAAGAGGCAAAACGCCTTCTGCAGAAGGCCAAAGACACCAAAGGAGACCTATACCTTGCAGTCCTAGCACAACGGAACACTCCCACTGAGTCGATGGGAACCAGCCCTGCCCAACGGTTGCTAGGCCGACGTTGTAAGACACAACTCCCAACAACCAAAGAGCTATTAAAGCCGCAGTCTGTGCAAACCGAAACAGTAAAGAAGAAAACCCAGGCAAGACAAGCGCGGCAAGCCATGTACTACAACAAGGGGGCCCGAGACCTTTCCCCCTTAGAGGAAGGAGATGTTGTAAGGATGAGACCATTTCGACTCGGACAGAAGGTGTGGCAAAAGGCAACGGTGACTAAAGGACATGATGAACGATCCTATGAAGTTGAGTCTGAGAGTGGAACCTACCAACGGAACAGGGTGGACCTCAGAGAGCAGCCTACCCCACAGAGGTCGTTCACAAGATCTAACTCCTGCCCAAACACCAGCAGTCACCCCAAACAGGGAAAAGGAACCATTCCTAGCTGAGCCTGACAGGCCACCCGAGACACCTGGGGCCAAACAGCAACCCAGTGAACAGCAAACAACACCGGCTGCTGACTCAGAACGTCCCAAGAGAACCATCAGAGAACCTGCATATCTTAAGGACTATTTGCACTAGGATAAAGGGACTCTGACCTTTTGCTAGAAACCAGACTTGACGAGTGATTGTCACTAGGACACTGATTATCGAACATTGATTCTCTGATTATAAGCATTGTGATCTCGGTTCTAAGTTGTTGTCTTTACCTCAAAGGAAGGGGGATGTTACGTGACTAATGCATGCTAGCTAATGTATGTCTCATTCGCTAGTATATTCTCTGTAGATCACATGGTTCTGTGTACTCGTGTAAGATCAATTTGTGTGTGATTAAAAGCGTAGAACGAAACATGGAAGATCTACCAACTACTGCTGATTCCACAGTGTGTGAAGCCCTCCTCTTCCTTTGATAACATCACAATTACCTATGACAACAACTCGCTTATCGTTTCAGCTACAAATACCCAACAGTAGTACAAGTAAAAGCGAAAATGTCAATGTTTCTTTATCTTGGAACATTTGTGATTTGTTATTCTCAGTCTCTTAAGATGCCCTTCGAGTAATCTGTTATACAGTATATTGTTGCTGTTGTTTTTTTTTTGCTACTCCATGACGACCTTTCATGTTATCAAAAATTTTGGAACAAAACAAGAACATTGATACGTTAGCTGTTGTGTTTATCTCAAAGCTCTGTGTTTACATCAAATATATTATTCTGCTATTGAAAGAAAAAGGTTCATCAAAGGATATGCGGTACGCGTTATTGTTATGAAGAAACAATAAATGATGTTCAATTTAACATTGATAACTCTAATTCGATTGTATATCCTGTGTCCATTCTTTCCTCCTACATAATGAGGCTATATTATGCAAGTTATTAAGTTAGAACGTTTGACATTTAGCCATCCTTGTTTACATTTTACAGCCAAGTTATCTCACTGTTTGGCCATTTTGAAAACTCTGAGTTGATTTTGGGTATTCTGTTGTTCAAGTAATTTGGCACTATACTTGGTATAATATTACAACAACCGTCTTCAATAGATTAAGACCCCCCACTTGAGTAAGCCCCCTCCCCATTCATTTACAACAATGTGGCACTTAATTAAAAAAATCAACAGAGTGAAATGTTTGAGAGGGCATGTAACAAGAAATAAGTACAGTATAGAACAATCTAAACAGTGCTTAACTTCCTACTACCTCTATCTAATGGCTCTCTTTATATGGCTCTCTTTATTTCTTATTATCGCTCTGACAAATGTTGTCAAAGAGCGCTGCCCTCAAATAAGCACAAACTTTGCTACCTGTACATAATCGTTCACAACCTGGGAAATTGCAGATTCAACAACAACAACAACTTTATTACCCTTCTCCTAACAGAGCAAGTTACAATATTAAAAGGAAATGAAATTATAAAAAGAGTAATGTCTTCCTTAATAACTGTGAAAACTAATGAAAGTAAGGAAGCCAAACTTAAATAGATTCAAACTATAATTATCAACAGTAACTGACTAGGAAACTGCTTGAGTTAACGGCATTCTATTGTACTTTATATGTTTCACCATCCTAAAATATTTCTTGCCACCATGCAAGGTTCCATCCCTACTAGAAAACCCAGGGTGAACTCCCATATGAAATGTGGGGGGTGGGGGCGGGGGTGGGGGGTGCTTGTCTGGCTTAGGATGTAAATTCCAGATTTGGGTCTCACTTACAGTGTTCCAGGCTAAAAAGCTAGTATTTTTGGTTGTAAAGGTCTCGTTTACAATTGCCCGCGATGAAATCTAATATATATTACTTAAAAGGTTTAGAAGTGGTATCAAAACGCAAGCCACTCACAGCTTTAGTGAAGTGATACCGTAAATAAAGCTTGATACTACTACTACTACTACTACTACTACTACTACTACTACTACTACTACTACTACTACTACTAGTACTACTACAGCCGGTTTTAACTTCAGGAAAATTGCGCACGCAAACTTGCATTAAAATGTATTGAATGGAAGCAACAAAGATCTCAAATTTGGGCATCAGGATAATATAAAGGATATAATCTCATCTCTGGATTGCTAATCTCATCTCCTGTATTGTAGCACCATACTTCTCAACGATGGCACCGTGGCATTTCAAGGATTTAGTTAATGATTTACAAAGCAGCGTAGATTTGAAGCCTTGGTGAAGGAGATGTGATGAAAGTCGCTGAAGTCTATCAATAAAATCCAATTTCGATGTGCAAAGTCTAGCATATCTCACTAATTAAAATATGAAAACACCATAGCCCGGATTGGCAGGAATGTTGCTGTCCATGTGAGGAAAATTGACAATCCGAAATGAGAAATCATCCCTCTTATCGTAGACACTGAGATGAAAAGGAGTGTTGTTATCACCATTCCTTATTCTTGTGTCTAGATAACAAACTTCACTTGATGTCAAGGTAGTGTCCTTTAGTTCCAGTTTTGACGGGTAAATAGCACTAGCTGATGTAATTTCCGAAATTCTCATTGTTGACGCTGAATAAATCATCAATGTAATGAAAGGTGTTGCTAAATTGGACGGCTATGGTTTTATCTCGTTTCAATGTTCTTAGCATGAAATCATACTCAAAGGTGTGAAGGAACAGATCAGCTAACAAAGGTGCACTGTTAGTGCCATTGGTATTCCAATAACTTGCTGAAAAACTGAGTTTCCGAAGCGAACGTAGATGTTGTCAATAAGAAAGTCAATAGCGAGGCACAGTTCCCTACATGAGAAATAAGTGTATTTCATAGACTTCCTATCATTAGCCCAGAAAGTGTGGAAATTATTGGTTGCTATGAAACTTTTCCCTCCAGTGTTAAAAACTCTTTCAAGGAGATCATGAAGTTGATGTTTAAGTTTGGCGTGTGGAAGGCTAGTATATAGTGGAAAAGTCCCAAGTACTCATCTGATTGAGCGGAAGTTGTTTTTCCTCCAATGTGCGAATTACGTCCAACGAATTGTTTATAATCCACATTCAGTTAACACCAGTTCTTTCCAAAATAGTCTTGCAGTACGAAGTACAGTGACTCTTGACTAGTTTAAGGCATTCAGTAATTAATTTGGAGATCTTAGTAGTGGTGCATGAACTCAAACCTGCAATAAATCTTGCTTTGTATGGTTTCTTGTGAAGTTTTGGTATCCAATATATTTTTGGCAAATTTTTTTCTTTCTGTTTCAAGGTGATGTGGAATTCGTTTTTCAACATCGTGGTACTGGGTCCATATAATATCATCAACTGTGACATTTTGACTTAAGTATGTAGAATTAATAATACTGCCCGAATTAATGTCAAGTTCTTCCATTAGGGTATGCAGGTAGTAACGCTTGCAAACAAAAATAATGTTATTGCCAGCTTTATCCGCAGGCACTAGTACATACTTATCTTGTAGTTCCGTTAGGTATGCCCTGACATGCCTGTCCTCTAAGGTCTTGTGACAAGAACTATAATTACTATGTTGTAGGTTGTTAATTCTATTCTGGATAATCAGTTTTATTGTCGCCAACCATTGTTCTAGTGTTGACACATGACAACCTTCACATTTACTCCAGCTCTTAGCATAATCATCTACCGCTTTCATCAATATCTTCTTGTTTAGGTTCCAATCAATGGTATTCTGTTCTCTATACTATGGACCTCTCTCCAGTAGATGCCTAAGTTTTCTGTTCTTAACAATGCCTAGGTCTCCAGTAATAACATGGCCGTGAGGCTCATAACGAAAAGTAGAAGACGCGCAGTCACACAATGAAGACGTACCATTAAAACCATCGATATTAACATTATGGAGGGTTGGATTGTAATTAAACACGCTCCTAGAAATGGTATTAGTGTACTTATAACTTACAAGTGGTGGATCCTGTTCCTGAAAATAAGATTGGTACTTTAGATTTAATGAGTTTGTTATGTAAAATGTTAGTTAGGTTAACGCTATCTATCCCTTTATTGTGAAATATATCTTCATAAAGCGCCGATGAGGTTTAACACTGGAGTTATTATCTGTACGTACTGGAAAAAATAACCTTTTGCAGCAGACGTCTAAAACAATCCTCCTGAAACGTTGATCCTGATTGGTTATGGGAAGCTGTTGACATTCATTGAAAAGGTTATGTAAATTTGTTAACCAGGTGCTGTCACTATTACATTTCAAAGACCATTCGAAATTAAATTAAACTTCCATGGCCATATCCACAAGTTAATGATACGTAGTGTCAATCTGATCTATAGCGGTAACAGCTTTAATTACGGTGAGATTTCACATTTCACTGTATATTTTGCTATATGCAAGAATGAGTTACCCAATATATTTTCAAATAATTACCCAATCATGGGCCTATCATAAAAACCACTGGTGGTAATTAAGAAACTACTGGTTTTCCACTAGTGGTTAAAATTCAACACATAATGTCCTATGTCAAAATGTGCTTGTGTTTTCCTTTTAAAGCCATCATGGTTTTGCCATATAAACTTGATGGAAAAAGCATTAAAAACGTTAATGGGCTATAGATGAAAACAAGTTTGTGTTTTCACTTAAAGCCCACTGTGGTTTTGCTGCATGAGCCATTGTGGTTTATGGCTTAAAAACATTAATGGACATAAATAAAAAAGACTGTATTTGTACTTAAAACCATCATCTTTTTTCCACAATGTCAAAAATATTGATGGGAATTATAAGTTGCATTTATAAACATCCATGTTTTGAAAGCAAAACCCATGACGTTTTTTTTTTTTTTTTTTTTTTCCAGTTATTAACAATGCTGGCTTTCATGTTAAAAACATTCATGGGAAGAATTACATGTATGTTTTTTTCATTAATAATGGTTTTAATAATGGGATAAATTACCATTCACAAAACCACTCGTGCTTTTTTCAGAATTTTTTCTTGTGACTTGTCACCCAGCCATACAAAATAAAAAATCTTGATATTTGAAATGTCCATTTCTCAAAAACCATTGAGCCTGTCATGCTCAATTTTTTGGCAAATACTAAATTTGTCAAGCATTTTCAATTTCTGTTGCACATTTATCTGTAGCTTGTTTTGCCATTTGTGCTAATGTATGCTAATGAAGCAAAAAATGTAAACAAAGATCCTCCTTCAAGAGTATACATTAGTTCCAGCAAGAAACTTTGGCTTCATCAAAGAAGCTTCGAACAGAAGAATGCAGACAGTCGCTCAACTCATGACATGTCTTACCTTTCACTCCAAGCCAACACTTTCCACAAGTCATCAATGTTGAGTTCGGGATCAATGTACTCTTTTCTGTAGTTTGCAACGAATGGAACCTACAACATCAACCACCACACCTTTGCTTCATGTCATTAAAACATTATCAAATGGACAAAAAAGTGACCTTAGACAAACATGTACTTGTTCATCAACTTTTAATACCAGTAGTATGTTGAAAATGACGAACAAATTTTCCTCTTCACAGGTGATGTAGTTTTTTTTGTAGTTTTGACTAATAAACCTGTTAAAAATCCTATACAAAGTAACATTAATTATTTATAAATGCAAATCTGTTACATGTCACCTACTGTGTAAATAGGCATTCGAAACAGCTGTCAAGGTCTGCCTAAAGAAAAAGTTCACTCTTCAAGCAAATGGCGACATTCAATTTCTCTATTTCTTGTCATTTACCACTGAAACGTCACATTTTTAATTAACCCATTGGCACCCGTGCCGGCCAAAACCAGCAGAGCAGAACCATGTCCCTTGTACTGCTTGTGACGTCATCAGTTTTAATGCCCATGGACAACTTTTACATGTAGCATTGTGTAGGGGGAAGAGATCTTTCAAACCATACCCAAATGAGCACCATTCAGTCAAACAGGCTGGAGAAAACATGAAAAAACCAAGTGACCTTGAGCCAAAAATTTGAATGAAAATCTTGTGCCACTACCCACCTGCACTTCCTTCCACCTAATCCTATCATCCTAAAAGTTTTCCACAAATCTTTCCCCACCAAAAGGAAGCCCAGAAAATGCCCAGCAAGAGAAAAAGAAAGCGAGGCAAGAAAAGCGAAAGAAAAGGGGAGAAGAGAAAGCGAAAGGTAGAAGGAGAGGGGGCGGTGAAACTTTTCAACCCAAAAACTATCTCGAAATTTTGTTTTCTGCGCATACCCGATCTTGGAAAGCTAATACTAAACATCAGGAACAGAAGGGCACGATGAACTCAACCAGCAAACAGAGTTTGGGGTAGTTTTGGTTCTTTTTGGCTAGAATCTGGCCAGAAAACGGCTCCACGAGCTTCAAAAGGTGTTTTTCGGCAAAATGCTTGGTAGTCAATGGGTTAAGCAGAGGATACAGTTTCTGAAAAAAAATCCACCTTTGAGCATAAAACAACCCAATTTGCCCATAAAATGCCATTTGAATCGAGTAGGAAAAATCTCGTCCAAGACTCCGTGTACCGGGACAGTTTGGAATGTCACACGTTGGGGTTTGTCCCGCTAATGCCCCCGCCTTTAAGGGGGGACTAACTTAACTACAGACTCAGCGTTGTTGCCAAGGAATTTTTACGGATTGTATTTGTAAAACACGGTTTTTCGGCGTTTTTGCCACTATATTGGTGAGACGTGCGAAGAGGTGAACATGTAAAATTTATAAATTGCTATTGCGCATGCGTAACTTGCCCCAGGCCCCAACCGCGCCTTAGAGAGAAAAATCCCTAAAACTTGGAGAAAATTATGTGAAGTTCCGATTTTTTTTGCCAGTCAGAGATATTCCAGCCTTCTTTACAAGCCTACGTAAGCAATTGTTGTTAACGTACATAACTGCAATGATAATGACGAAATGGTATGAATTTGCGTGCTTATGACGTCATAAATCTCACAAAAACGCGAATTTCCAAAAATCGATTCGTAGAGTTTTGCACCTTGGCGATCGTTAACCATTGGCACCATTTTCGATATCCAGAAGTGTACGCCACTCGAGTTTTAGGCCTTTTTCTGTTCTGGTCACGTGACTTACCAAATATGGTTATGACTCGAAAATCTTGTAAATCTTTGTTATTGTAAAAACATAGCCAGGCAGCTTGCCTGTGCAAGTTAGGGTTTCCAAGATATGAGGGTTGAGAACTTTCCATAGCAACAATGTTAGCTCATTTTGTAGTTAAGTTAGTCCCCCCTTAATTTCCCGGGTTGGGGAGGGGCTGGCCGGGGTGCATAACCACGGTAAACGCTCAAGTGTAAACACAGCATAAGCTTAGATCTTACCATAATTCGACAGAGTTGCAGGATTGGTGGTTCGTACAGTCCTACCCGCTACCTGACAAGGTTCGACTGTCCTATAAAAACAAAATAGCAAACAATCTTCACAAATGGAAAATACCCAAAATGATGAAAGGTATAAAGTCTGACCGAAGGGGCGACGGGCCACAAAAACACACAGCTGACACTCCAAGTTGTGATGTAAGTTTGTTTCAGACAATAGCCTAAAGTTTCTGTGACTTCAATATCTATCTGAGTAAAACCTCACACTCCGCATAAGAGAAGAACAGAATCTTACACTGCACATTTCTAACTGGAACAGAGCTGAGTCGACGCTCCAAGCATACACGAGGTTCGCTGTTTTCAGCTGTCTTGCAGATGTTACATCTCCCATTTAAAATTTTCTTCTTTCCGTCCAGCGTAAGGCACAATATTGTTCGATTCACACAGGTTTTGCTCTCTCACATGACTTTTTCCATCGAAAATTTAGCATTTCAGCCTTCTTCAATGCAGGAGGGAAAACCGTAGGCAAACCAGGCGGATTAGTAAGTACTTCATGAGAGCCTACACAATATTGTACTAGGCGCATATCGATAGTTCTGGCTGTTCTTCCCCTTTTCTCTTTTGTTTTCCTGTATCCTTTTGTTGTTTAAACAGGCGAGAAAGGGAAGACCATAAATGCTTAAAATAAATATCTTGCCACAGTTATTTCGAATTTCACCAAAAAAAATAAATAAATAAATAAAAAGCGTTTGCGAATGATCCTCAGGCTGAAGCAATCTGACAAATCAGTCCCTGGCAATCACAGGTACCCCACACGAGCATGAGGGTTTGTCGCTGCCAGCTATCACACTGATACAGTTTTTCGAGAAAAAAACAACCAAAAAAGCAACAACAAAACTATCACTTTGCATCATTTAAATCGAGTGCCAGGCAGCAAAACCATTTTTTGTGTTACTATATTTTCTTACCAATGGTGCTCCGCGGCGCGCCTTCGGCAGGCGGAGCTCCGCTACAAAACTTTGACTGAGCAGGTAAGTCGGATGACTAACGTCGTCTTAGCTTGATAAATGAGCAAACAGGTGTAAAACGAAATTCCATTATGCGAGAACGAATATATGAAAATCATATATTTGAAAGGCGGATTAAAGAATGAATATGTGAATGATCATCGCAGTTATGGACACTAGTGGCAGCCCTACTTTATCGAGTCTCGGTCATGTTGGTGTCTCGCAAAGTCAACTTTTTTCACGTAGTATCAGCCTTGCTTGTTACATGTAAAAACAAAGCCTGGAAAAAATTCAGGGTTGTACGGGGGTTGAATCCATGACCCCTGCGATACCGGTGCAATGCTCTACCAACTGAGCTAACAAGCCAACTGGGAGCTGGTCATTTTGTTGTTTCGTAATATACACTGATCCCCTGTTTACTGATCCCCCACTGATCCCCTACTGATCCCCTTACTGATCCCCCTACTGATCCCTTATAAAATTCACTGGAAAAAGTAAAACAATAAAATAAAAATGATTTGAGGCTGAATCAAGTTCAAGGATAAATTCTGGCTTACCTCAGAGTTCAAAGATGGCGTAAACTTGGTCCGACGTAGCACCTACTTTCTGACTCGTTTCACAATCATTACAAGTACCCCAGTTCTCTTCTACGATAAACAAGCGCAAAATCAATTGAAGCATCATCAAGTATGTTATCCATATCTGCGAAAAGCCACGACAACGACAACAACGAAGACAGAAAGAAACGAAAACGGTTGGAAGATAAACGCAAGCGTCAAGCGAGCGACACAACAACAAACCGGAAACCGTGTGTGTTTATCATCGAATTGTTTGCATTCTTTCTTTCTTCGTTGCTGCCGTTATCGTGGCTTTTCGCAGACACGGATAACATACTTGATGATGCTTCAATTGATTTTGCGCTCGTTTATCGTAGAAGAGAACTGGGGTACATGTAACGACGGTGAAACGAGTCAGAAAGTAGGTGCTCCGTCGGACCACGTTTACTCCATCTTTGAATTCTGAGGTAAGCCAGAATTTATCCTTGAACTTGATTCAGCCTCAAATCAATTTTTGTTTTATTATTTTGCAGTTTTATTTTTTCCAGTGAATTTTATAGGGGATCAGTAGGGGGATCAGTAAGGGGATCAGTAGGGGATCAGTGTGGGATCAGTAAACGGGGGATCAGTGTTTTGTCGAAGGCCCCCGAGACTGATGACTATGCGAGAATTAATATATGAAGTATATTTGAACTGAGGATTAAAGAATGAATATGTGAATGATCGTCGCAGTTATGAACACTAGAGCACCGCACTGGTATCGCAGAGGCTTAATGCACCAAGTACAAAGATGACTTGACTTTACCACCGGATGGGTCAAAAACCACATTGCTTAAGCCGATTAACGCGGTTCGTCGACGCCATTTCCATTTCATTTCCATTTTTACTTGCCATTAACCACATAAAAGTACAAGACACTAGAAATTTAAAAATACGAAACACTAGAAATTTATAGACTACAAATGTTTAAGGTGCTAATAACAAGAAAGCCTATATAGAAGCCGGGGGCTTATGAACTATAGGCTTCCTAACAATAGTCGTGGTTATACTAGCCCTTTTACCCATGGGTAAATAGCGTTTGCCCACGGGAAAAGACTTTTTTGTGTGTAACCGCTTTTCCCAGAGCGAAACTGCCCGAGGGTTATTTCCATGGACACATAAAAAAGAACAAAAGAATTTCCCATGACAGTTCCTGAACTGAAAAGTACGGTTTATCTGCTCCCTGAGGTGGCTTGGCCAATCATAAAGCAGAACGCAGCTAATACAGGAAATCGCGTGAGGCGCTCTGAGGTGACCTCTGAAGCACTTGGCTAATTTCGCGCCTACTTCTAGCGCGAGGTAACATGGCAGGGTTTCGTGCATCACTGTGAGTATTTCTTTATTTATTTATTTTCATGAGTTTGCCCTTCAGACTGCCAGTTACGAAGTTGATTAAATTATAATCTTTCTGTGATCCAGTGCATTGTTATTTAGAAGTTCCTGAAACCAGTTCTGTGTTCGTGGAAATACCCAAGCTCTTCTAGGCCGGCGAGCAAATTGGCGACGAGCTCGTAAATTTAAATACAATGCCGACAAACCTTGCAGGTAGCGTAATCGAAAGCGCCTTCTTCGGTGTCTTCTCGCAAAAAACTGCTGGACTGCAGGAGAATCACTGAAATTAATCTTACTAGATCTCGATTCGTGTCATCCATGTTGATCTCCACTTTTCCCGCCAATTCACAAGGTCAGTTAGCTCATATCTAATTATATTTTACCCTGAGGGGTGTCTTTTACTGTGTAACCGCATCCCCAAGGGTAAAGTGAAACCTGAGCTAAACCAAACCCAAGCCATTTACCCTCTGGAAGACCCCCAACCCAAGGTGTGTGTAACCACTACTAATATAGGGTACATCATACGAATTACGGGGACAGCATGAAATATGAAATGTATTATTTTAAAGAGAAAAGAAAAGAAAAGAAAAGGAAGAAGTATGTAGCTCAACAATGAGTATATTTGCCTAAGAAAGAAGAAATTTTTTAAGTCTTTTCCGAAACAAACGGATGCTTTCACTGTTTTGAATTTCATGACTTAACGAGTTGAAAAACTTAGGTCCTTGAAACCGAATTGAGAAGTTTCGAATATTAGTTCGCCAGGGAAGCGATGTAAAAAAGGTTTCAATTTCTAGTATAATGCGAATGTATAAAGAATGTAACTGGCTTGCAAGCTTCACTAGATATTCATGGTTGCCCCTATCTTGAAATACGATAATTGCATTTGAAATATCCCTGTTTATCGTCCCCTTGATAGAAATGTTGCATTACGCTGTAATTTGATAGTCACTCACCGACCTTTCCAGTTGGCCATATTGGTCTGACAGACGATTTGTCAAACTTTTCCGTCTTTTCCACTTACAAATGAATCAAACGGATTAGTTCAACAAAGAAAGAAACAATAACAAGCACCAAGTACCTTGAAGCAAAGATGATTTGAATTTACTACCCCATGGGTAAAAAACCACACGCCGTAAATACCGAGAACGGAGGTATTAATCCATACATATATATGGATTAATGCCGACGTTCGACGTATTTATCTGACTTATTTCATGATTCCCCTTGTAACGTTCTATGTCTTCTCTCCCCCCCCCCCCCCCCCAACCACCACCAAGCCAAAGGGTTCAGCAGTATTTTTCTAAGTTAAATGGATCCTTGAGCATAATTGCATACTTAATTTACTTAAAGTTAGGGGTGAGGGCATGATTTTTTTTTACTGGATAACGCAACAGACATTACGTTGTTTGTACTGATTGAACTTTGAGTATTGTAATTTAGCTTTCTTTTATGCAATGTTAATGTATGTTGTACGTCCAACTTAATCTTGTAGACATTAACCACAGGGTAAACTACACTGTAAACACTGTTGTTCAAACACACAGTGGATCATGGGAGCAAGTTAATACACACACAACTTGCACAATGTCATCACACAAGGGCAGGTATTTAATTGGAAGGATGTTCTTTAAAATGTGGAATTGTTTTAGTCGTCCAATTGCCTGTTCAATATAAATTCTCACGTTAGCAATTCGTGATGTTTCTCAGACATCCACTGCAACCATTTGCATCCCTGCTTTTGTGCTTGCCGGTGGAATACACAATCAGGCATTTCGCAGCAGCAACTCCTCCCTAATCTTAAATCCTCTGTCAGCCATGATTTGGTCATAAGGCTCCACACAATTAAAAAAATCACAGTCTTGTATAATGTATTTGTCAGTAGCCCTGCCACCATAACACTGTGATACATAACAAGGAGCCCCATTCGTTTTGTAATGGCTACCAAAAATTTAACTGTACAGTGGTGCTTGTAATCTGACCATAGTGCTGCCTGAATATCTAAATGAACGTTTCCTTACTTGATGATGAAAACTACTTGAACGACTTAGAACAAAGTCTACCAAAGTGGAAACAAGACGGTGAGGAATTGTCTGATAAACGCAGCCTCTGGGATTGGATTAAATACAATATTAGAATGCATGCCATTACGTACTGTAAAGAAAAAGCTAAGCAAAGGAATGAAAACGAAAAGTTGCTTCAAAATGATTATGAAAAAGCTACAAATGATATTAATAGAGCTCGGGTCGATAAGATAAAAGGAAAATTGGAAACGTTGTACAATAAGAAAACAGACGGAATTATCATACGTTCTACATTTCGGTGGCATGAACATGGCGAAAAGAGTTCTAAATATTGCTTAAATCTTGAGAAGAGAAATCACGTTAAAAAACACATTAGAAAATTATTAATTAATGGCTCTATAACCACTGACCCTTTTTGTATACTTTCCGAACAAAAACTCTTTTATAACAATTTATATAAAACAAGATCAAAGGATAACGCCGAGGTCCATGGGTCATTCGTCCAATCAATTTTCAATTCAAATTAAAAATTGAAAATCGATTTCAATTTTTGATTTTCATTTATTTTTTTCTCACAAAATCAATAAACGCGTAGTTGTAAACATTTAACCGTTTTTCAGGTTTATAAGGAACAAAAATAACACTTAGACTATTATTTTTGTGCAGTTACCATTGAATAGAAAATCAAACAAGCTAAGGCATTTATTTATTAGCAGGAAAACGTTTGTCGCTACCTTGTTTCATCTACGATTACATGAATTTAGAAGAAAGTCCAAAATTGAAAATTGCAATCAATTTTCAATTTTCGTTTTCGTGCGAAGAATTGATCAATCGTGCACACTCAGAGTGAGAAAAGTAACCAAGAGGGGGTGGGGGAGAGAATACTTTGCCGCTACCTTGAATGCCGGAAAGACACTAAGAGAACTAGTTTTAAGAAGGGAAATGGGAAATTTTAAAAACAACTTTGAGCAGTCTCACCACTATCTCCGACTAAATATGGACGACGTAAGCGTCGAGTACTTAAAGATCTTTGTTGTGACTCAGCGGAAAACACACTCTGAAGTCAGTTTGTTGCTAAAAGAAGCGTATCCTGATAGGAGAGGCCTTAGTATTTTTAAAAGGTTTCGTTTCAAGTATGGGATACATGTGCAAAATCGCCTGTCAAATGAATAACTGGAAAGGACGTTGTTGCTTGGGTTGGTACGCTCAACTATTAGTGTTGATTGTAAAAAAAAACCCTTCTGTTATATTTGCTCGTTAGTCGTCATCATTTGCGTATAACTTACCGTGCATCCAACTTCTCAATTTGCTCCTTTTTTGGTGAGGGAGGAGGAAACACTCGAGAAAGTCTCGATACCGATAAGTCAGACGATGCGATGCGAAGTCTAAGATTTTCCGTCGGTTTTTTTTTCATAAAAATTTAATTAATAATTTATGATGTATCCTATGGCTATTGCATCAGTTTGTCAGGTTTGTATTTACATTTTCCATAAATACCTTGCTTCTCTTAGCAACACACTGACTTCAAAATGTGTTTTCCGCTGAGTTACAGCAAGATCTTTACTTATCATAGGACCAGTACGGCCCCGCGCGCTTTTCATTCCAAACTATTGAGACAATTCCCGTATGAGATCCGTGCATTTTATCGCAAGCAGGCGCGCGTTTCTCAAAACTCCCGAAAACGTTTCGAGCCCAAACACTCCTTCAGGTCCATTGCCAAAAATACAATTTCTAATATTTTAAATAATCTTTTAAGAAAGCACCCTATATATAGTTGGCCCAAGACGCTAGTACCAATGCGCTGAAAACGCACTTGAAAAATACTCCTCGGGCCCGAAATATTTTCTGGGGTTTTGAGAAACGGACGCCAGCGCCGAAAATACAGTACGGCCTTGTTAGGAACACGTACGATCCCGAGGGATACGATTTTAGAGGATTTCGTCGCGTTTAACCAGTTGATTTATCAACTAGACAGCAAATAAAAAAAACACATTACGTCAATTTTCTGCGCAAATTTGTCGCTTCATCTTCTACGCCCTTCACAAAGAGTCTTAGGAGGCCATATGAGGAAACATTTACTGCGCTTGGTCCGTAAGCCATGACCACGTGCCTCGAGCCAAATATTTCTCTTTCCCTACCGACCTGACTAGTCAATAAGTACATGAGTACTCGACGCTTACGTCGTCCATATTTAGCAGGAGATAGTGATGAAGACTGCTTAAAGCTGTTTACATTTCCCACTTCCCTTCCTAAAGCTATTGTAGTTCGATATCTTAGGGTCTTTCCAGCATTTAAAATGGCGGCAAAGCATTCCCTCCCCCACCCCTCTTTTGGATACTTTTGTCACTCTGAGTGCGCACGATTGGTCAATTCTTCGTACAAAAACAAAAATTAAAAATCGACTGCAATTTTCAATTTTGGACTTTCTGGTCTAAATTCATGCAATCGTAGATGAAACGAGATTACGACAATGGTTTTCCTGCTGATAAATAAATGCCATAGCTTGTTTGATTTCCTATTCAATGGTAACTGCACAAAAATAAAAGTCTAAGTGTTATTTTTGTTCCTTATAAACGTGAAAACGGTTAAATGTTTACAACTACGCGTTTATTAATTTCGCGAGAAAAAAAAAAAGAACTGAAAATCAAAAATTGACATCGATTTTCAATTTTTAATTTGAATTGAAAATTGAATGGACGAATGACCCAAGGTCCCCTCGACGCTTACGTCGTCCATATTTAGCCGGCGATAGTGGTGAAGACTGCTCAAAGCTGTTTTTAAAATTTCCCACTTCCCTTCTTAAAACTAGTTCTTTTAGGTTCTTCCCGGCATTCAAGATGGCGGCAAAGTATTCCCTCCCCCACCCCCTCTTGATTACTTTTGTCACTCTGAGTGTGCGCGCACGATTGATCGATTCTTCGCACACAAACAAAAATTGAAATGGATTGCAATTTTCAATTTTGGGCTTTCTTCTAAATTCCTGTAGTCGTAGATGAAACAAGGTAGCGACAAAGGTCTTCCTGCTAATAAATAAATGCCATAGCTTGTTTGATTTTCTATTCAATGGCAACTGCACAAAAATAAAAGTCTAAGTGTTATTTTTGTTGCTTATAAACGTGAAAACAGCTAAATGTTTACAACTACGCGTTTATTGATTTTGCG
The DNA here is from genome assembly GCA_016490735.1 of Pachyseris speciosa. NCBI lineage: Eukaryota > Metazoa > Cnidaria > Anthozoa > Scleractinia > Pachyseridae > Pachyseris > Pachyseris speciosa. The sequence goes on from JAEMWC010000461.1 coordinate 527,227, forward strand.
AGAAAAAAATAAATGAAAATAAAAAATTGACATCGATTTTCAATTTTTAATTTCAATTGAAAATTGATGGACGAATGACCCCCCCCCCCCCCCCCCAACACCCCCACTCAATCGCCTTTGAACCTTATGTTAAAGCCTTTCGGTACAAAGTTCTAAATTCTATACTTTACACAAATTACAAATTACACAAGATAGGTTACGTTCAAGACAACTCCTGTTTCATTTGCAAACATGAACCCGAAACTCAGCATCATCTATTCTTCTACTGTGCTACAATGCTCGACGTTTTTGGAATGAATTTGAATCTTATTATTTTGGCAGAACGAACCAGGCAGTGCGCATAACTTTGAGAGACATTTGTATCGGAATTCTAAGTTCAGAATGCCCTTTACTAAACTATCTTTTACTTATAGGAAAATTGTACTTGTGGGATTGCCGAAGGAGCAACCAACTTCCAGATATAGCAGGATTTAAAGTTAAAGTCGATATCAAATATCAGAGAGAAAAATATGTTTGCACAAAGAATAATAAATTAACCAATTTCAACTGGAAATGGAAAAGATAATTTAGAACCATCGTCACTTTTTCTGTTTGTTTGTTTGTTTTTGAAAATGCAATTAGTCACTTTTATCTAAGGCTGGCGTACTTACTGGTATGTATGTGTGTCCGCGTGTGCGCGTTTATTTATTTATCTATTATTATTATCATTATTATTACTTGTTGTGTATGTACTTTATTGATTACTATTTATCGAAACTAAGTTGTAAGTGTTTGAATGAATAATTAAATAAATAAATAAATAAATAAAAAAGGTTCAATTGAGTAATTGGAAAGTAAACAATTAATGAGGGATTAATTTCTAGAAATTCTAATAAATCCGTCGCTTCAGGAATTTACTTGTATAAATCCCTGAAACGAGGGATTTATACAGATAAATCCCTCGTTTACAATCAAATTCAATTCATCAGCCCCGCTCTTCCCTGCTACATTATCAAGCCCTCCCCGGACTTTCAGTTTGTTAATATTCAACAGGGTTGTAATTTAAATAAAGGTTGCTGAATAACAAAAGAAAATGTGTCATCATGAAATAAGGCGATTTAAAAACTTAGACAAGGGACGAGAGCAGGTGTTTGTGTTGTGGTATAGTGGTAGAGAAGGCAACGAAGTGAAAATTTCATGGTTTTAGTGACCTTCGCGTTGTTCTCAACTGAGTTCCAAGAGGTTTTCGTTTTAAAGTAACAACTATCTGAAACTAGGACACGAGAGAATAAACTGTTCCTTGACAGAAAATATTCAAGAAAACAAACAACAAGAAACAAACTATGAAAGAAAAACAAGTGGGACAATCTAAGAAAAGAAGACACACACACGGGGTATTCCTAGGCGATCAATCGTCCAAGTACTAACCCCGCCCGACAGAGTTTAACTTCGGTGATCGGACGAGAACCGGTGTTTTCCCTGTGCTATGGTCGTACATTAGGGGGCGATTGGAAAGGTTCATGATTTATAGTGAGCTTCGCATTTTTCTCATCTTCCGTCTTCATCTACATTTGGTAACTTGCAAAATCTCAAGGACGTGAAGCAATTATTAAAACAAAAATAAAAATAATTGATAAGTGAAGTTTATGTAAAAAGCCACTTTTAATATGCCGATACTTGGTTTATCAATTATCTCTAACGGCAACTCGTTCCAATCTTTTATTCAAGCCTAGGCCAAAAACTGAATTTTAACCCTTCACACGATTTTTGTATTGGCTTAAACTTCTTGGGATACGAGGTCCTTGTTGTGGTGTACGTCTGCCTCTCTACACAAGGTGGAATATCTAGTAAAGCTTGGTTGTGAAGAGTTATATACATCAATGCTAATCGGGCAATTCGTCTCCCGCGTTCAAGTCATGGCTTGCCAATTCAGATGGTTCAATATTCTTGTCACACATCCTGGCTCCCTTGAGACGATTCTCGTTGCTAAACGGGCTGCTCGTCTTTGGACTTGTTCTAGTAAGACCTTCTAGTAATCTCTATAAGGTTCCCAGGAACAATTGCATACTTACGGGTTGGTCTGACTAGTGATATCGTTGAAAATAGTTAATGTTTGTCACTGACTTGTAATCTTTAAGCGGTTCTCAAAGGAGCACTGTCACCGGGATTTCTGCTGTTTTTGGTTCAATTCTGCCCAAATTACTGCCTTTTACCTGTTATCGTGCAAAAAAATGCTCCTACAGAATCAGCAAGATTAATTCCAATGAAATTTTAGTAGGAAGAGCTAACCATAATAATTTTTTTGGTGATTTTTCAAAGCATAGCTTGAAATTTTGAAAAAACTGGCAATTTTTTTTTCAAATTTCAATCCATTTCCATCCTCGTCATCTTACATGGAATACAGAAGTTTATGGTGTCAATGCAGTACTACAGTCTTTGGCAACAAAACTATACCATTATGTTAAGGTTTCCACTGATGCATTGGCAGTTTTAAGCTTTTCAAAGTGATGGTACAATAGCGTAACACTGCCCCTTTAAAGACGTTTCGGCCTTTGGAGGACGCTTGATGTTGACAAACAGTGACAAACAGTGATAAATATTAACTATTTTCAACAATGTCATCTCCTGTTTGGTTCTTTCAGTTAACCATGATTGGATCCCCTCTACACGTTTGCCACGAATACCATCACAGCATGAAAAGGCAAAATTTTATGTTGGCGTAATGTTAGCATACATCCGCCGTAAAGTTCGGATTTAAGAAGCTTTACGCAACATTTACATTATGTAAATGCAAGCTTTACGCTACCTTTACACGTAAACGTAAAGCTAGTATAACGAGACTTCTTTCAGAGGCCTTTAAAAAGCCTGTGTAAAGTTCGGATTTAAGAAGCTTTACGCAACATTAGTCTAGAGACCAATACTAGTGACAGAACTTCCTTTAATCGTCAAATCTATAGCCAAAATGGCCGACTACAATGACGTGTTCCCTATGTACGAATCTTGAGGGTGACCGCTGACCAACATCCCCTCCTCCGTTTGGCGAGAAAAAAAAATACAATTAAAAAAACTAGGGCTTTAATAGATAGCGTGTTACATTTGATGAACAAAACATGAACAGAACGGCGTGTTAATTGTTCATATGATATACTTTGAATGTCCCTAGGACAACGCTTGTAAAGAAATAACAACAACAACAATAATAATAATAATAATAATAATAATAAAATATATATGTATATGTGATGATGATGATGAGGAGGATGATGTCTAGTCAGTGACATAGTCTTTCAGTCTTTCAAGGGTTTTGATTAACCTTCCAGATCTTGTCCGCTTGACTGCGACGCTTGCATCTTCCTTTGGTCCTAGTGGGTCCAGAGGCTTTTGTAGAGTAGGTTCCGAAGATTCTTCCTGAGCTATAACAACAGGAGTATGTGGGTTCGCCTGAGTGGGCTGTATGGTCTGCGCACGGAGGGGGTCTGTGGGAAGGGAATTTCTTGGGTGATTTGTCGTGGCTGACTGGAAGGTTGCTGGTAGGACTGCAATTGCTCTGGGGCTCCCGCTGACGGCTGCTGGCACATACGCGTGGGACTTGTGGTTGTTTCAACTTCCGCCTGGGGCTGGTCATAAGGAGGAGGTGCTGAAGGTATTAGTTGGACTCTGTTCATTCGGATCTTGCGGCCGTGGGGAGTGCGAATCGTGTAGGAGCTAGGGTCGTCATACCTGATTACATCCCTGTAGATCCACGGCTTCCCTCGCTGGCATCGAGGTGGTTTGGCATAGTAGGGGCACAGGCGAAGGTACTCACGTTAAGTGGTCGTTGTTCCACACTTGTTGACCTGTCGTAGTACCCCTTGCTGGCACGCCTTTTCTTTAAGATCTCCTCTTCAACGACTCTGAAGTTTAGCATGGTAGGGGAAAAGAGGTGATTTGCGGTGGGCAGTGTGGTTTGGGGGCGTCGTAAGAACATGCGCTGGGCAGGTGAGTAGGTATGACCTTGAGGTGGGGTATGCCTGTATGACAGCATGGTACTGTGGACTCTGCAACCTTAACAGCAGCTTCTGCCCTTCCGTTATAATTACCTTTACGGTGGTAAGGTGAAGACTTGGTATGTTTGAAACCGTATTCTATCGAAAACTTCTTGTGGTCTTCACTGGTGAATCTTGCAACAGCATTCCCTTTTGTATTCGTCAAAAATCTTCATAAACACAATTCAAATATGCACTGACAAGTTATTATGCTGCCCAGTATTAATATTATATATATATATTTTTATAAATTTGTTCTGCTGAAACAAGTATAATATCTTTTTTGTATCTAGTTTTTTACTGTCATAATATATAATTTTACTAAGTTGCACAATATTAGTCTACCTAGATGTGCCCCTCTCCTATTTAGTATTACTTTATTCGCTGTAATCAATAGTTCTAATTAATGCTAAATGGAGAAAATAAAAATACAATACAATACAGTACCATCTTGCAAAGTGAGCTTTTGTTTTCTCGATGACTGTTGAGGAAAAGGTATCTGTCAGCTGGTCGACCTCTATCCAGTTGGAGAGGTGGCATACAGTGACTAGGTAGGTTTGCTTTTCAAGCTCACAGAGATCTTGACTGACTATCTGCCATGGCCTGGTGGGTATTGGTAAAGATTTCATTGGTACTTTTGGAACAGATTGGCCATACTGGGAGCAGGTGCTGCAAGCATTACACATTTCTTAATGGACTTTCGCATTCCTGGTCAAAAGAGAACCTCACGTGCCATACGGATGTTCGATTCCGCACCAAAGTGGTTGGCATGGATTTTGCGAAGCACTTCATTGTGCATGGACTGAGGTACTAACAACTGAGCGCCTTTGTAGATTATGCCATTCTGCACTGACAGTTCGTATCCGTAGTTCCAGTAGGGACGGAAGGGCTCGGAAGAGACTGCTGTCTGCTGGCCAACCGTTAACATTGACTTTATATAGAGTGGTCAGTGTGACGTCTTTGCCCAGGAGAGTGTGTCTGCCAAGTGAAGAGTCGGCCCTCTCTTGTATGTTAGTGTTAAGTGATAACACTGCAACCGCATAAGCATCCTTTGGAGGCGGGCAGGGGCTTTGTTCAGTGGTTTCTTCATTATGGTTTCTAATGGCTGGTGATCGGTGTGAATTTCGATTTCATGTTTGCCATATAGCCACTGGTCAAACTTCTGGAAACATTTGCAAATTGCCAGGCACTCCTTCTCTATTTGGGAGTAGCGCTGTTCCGTGATTTATGCTAGAGGATGTGAAAGCAACTGGTTGTAGTCTACCACTGTCATTGGGTTGTAAAAGGGCGCCACCAACAGCATCTTCAATGGCATCAGTTTGAAGCACAACTTCATGGTCAGTCAAAACGTAAAGCTTGTGGGATGTGGCAGGAGTGACAAGGATACCTCCAGCCACACCCCACAAGCTTTACGTTTTTACTGCTTGTTATATTGATATGTGGGTACTTGAGCCTGAGCATTAGCTATGCCATGCTGATGAGGCCTAACAAGGCCGAAACAGCTGTCCATGGCTGCTAATGCATTCAATAAGAGCAGCGAATCTTCTGTCATGGTCTTCTTGGGTTTCCTCGAAACTGGTGCCTTCCCCAAAGACTGGGATGTCGTCTGCTATACAAACATCCAGGCCCTTTAAAGCAGCTGTCAGTCTCATCTGGAACTCCTCTGGGGCACTGGTAATACCGAAAGGCAGACGAAGCCATCTGTATCTCCCGTATGACGTATGCATAGTGGTCATCCATGATGACTCTTCATCGAGTACGATATAGAGGAATCCATCTTTGACGTCAGCTAAAGAGAAGCATTTTGCCGCACTTAATTTGTGAAGCGATTCATTGAGCTTGGGCACTTAGTGTTTTGGATGTTTTATGGCCTTGTTTACTGTTTTTCTCGGGTCAATGCACACCCTGAATTTCTTGGGGGTTTCTTTGATCAATTCATTTGAGCATGAAGGGGTGGGATCGCCTACTTTGATGAGGACCCCTTCCTTTACGTATCGATCTAAGGCTTCTTTCTCCTTCGCTCTTTTCGCTACTGGTATTCTATTAACTGGCAGGCTGAATGTGTTCATTAACCTGGAAGTGAACGGGTGGGCGAAGCTTGCCAAGGCCGTTGAAGGTGTCAGCATACTGTTCCAGTACGTCGTCCACTTGCAACCGGCCTGGTGGTGGAAGTTGACGGTTTGAGGGAACGATCATTGCGGAAGAAGGTGAGGGCGGAAGTTTACATGGGGATGCTGTGGTCTCATGGATTTCCTGAAGGTGATTGCAGGTCGCAGTGATCATTGGGTCAGCGTTCGGTGCTGTGTCTTGTAGTGTGTTTTCGGAATCTTGTGTGTAAAACTGGAATTCTGGAGGGTTTTCTGTTTGGCAATGGGGGTATGGTTACCTTACGAACAAAGTGAATCAATTTCGTCTGCTTTGACTCTAATAAGCCCCAGTCTTTCACTATCGCTCCCCGACAAAAGAAGGATGAAGCGGTTTGGAGTTTCCATAGGGATATAAAAGGTAGGGGAACCGTTGTATTTCTGCATCCTGGAAAAACGAGCGTAATGCGCTGACTGACATGGTATTGCAGGATGCAGCGGTATTTATTTGAAATTTTACTTTTTTTAATGCGGAGCCAGTTGCAGAAAGTGATAGGTTTGTGAAGTATCGTTTTGTTTGTCTTACAGCTGCAATGGTGTGTACTTGAGTTTTTAGTGAATACATGTAGCCATTATCGTGGTCAGGAGGTGAGTCATATTACTCCTCTTCTGTGGCGTATGCATCTGTGTAATGAAGGTCTCTTGGTTGGATAGATGCGTTGTTATTGTTATTACTTTTGGGACTGAGAGAACATCGCGAACGTTTAGAACGGAGGGAACATCGGGAACATTCGCAACGAAGGGAATATCGGGAAAGTTTGAATCGAAGGGAACGTGGACAACATTTGAAACGGAGGGAACATCGGGAACGTTTGAAACGGAGAACGTCGAGAACGTTTGAAACGGAAGCGACGTGGAGGACGTTTGAAACAGAGGGAAATCGAGAACGTTAGAGAAACGGAGGTGGACATCGAAAACGTTTGAAACGGAGGGGACAGCGGGAACGTTTGAAACGGAGGGAACATCAGGAACGGTAGGAACAGCATGAACGGATGGGAGAAATAGGAACAGCAGGAGAGGAGACTAGGGGGAGCGAAGCCTGAATGCAGTGATGGGATAATGCATGAAGTGTCCTTCCTGTGTGCTGATAATGAAAGTCAATTTTATGTTCTGTTAAGAGCAGTTTCCCGGGAGAAATCAAACCCGACGTCGTGGCGTATTAACGCCAATATCTTCCGTATCTAATGACCGAGCTTAAAATTCAAAATGTTTATTTCTTTATCCACCACATCGCTATCTTTAATCAAAAACATTCTTTATTCCTTAACTAGCTTCTAAATTCACGTTAACACTTACAAATACAGTCAACTTAACTAAGAGTTACATAAGGTACAAGCAGTATTCAACCGCCCTGCTATTTTCCTTTCACCGGAGACACCAAACAATTTCCAGCTTCTCGGGCCTCGATCAACATTGCACAAGAAGTTTTTCGAACCAACAACGGAATCCAGATTTGAAAGGTTTCACAAAGGAAATCAACGATTCTTCCTCGAAAGGGAGTGACCTATAAAAGCCGTCACTCAGTTATAAACCTCCTAAGGAACCAGCATTGAGTACTAAGAATAACTGGAGCAGTAAACCGGAACTGAGATTAACTACACTTATAAAGGAACAAACGCCTATCGTTGGCGATACATCTGCTAACAATATCCTGGCATCATTCCAACTTATATCCCGACATTTCAAGTCGAACCATAATATCTGTTATCCGTTTTCGGCATGTTTTACTAACTGCACCACTTGCCAGGAACACCACTCACTTCCCTAGTCATTGATCTTAAAAGAACAGATGAAATGCGCGCGAGAGTCATCAGTCACTGCATTCCCAGTCCGTTACACGATTCCTCAAGCTCTTTGCTGTAAACGTTTTATCGTGTTAAATGTGATGATGATTATGATGATGATGCTCATGACGCTAAGTAAAAACTGTGTGGACCACTCGCAGTCCAGTACCGACATCAGTTGGGCAGAGCACAGGTCACGGACCAAGCGGAGTCCAGTTCGGTCCGTTAATCCATAACTTGGAACAAAACAAGTAACCTGGCAATTCGACACCGGGTGAAAAATTTGTTAAACTCGCTTTATAATCTATAATATTTGATATATATTTATAGTTTTAGCTTTTTTTTAATTACGCACTTTGTGAAGCGCTTTAGAATATTTTATAATTTCAGCACTATACAAATTTTTATTCTTAGCATTATACCAATGACATTATACCAATGACAAAACTAGCCTCCCACGTAGTCGTTTTTAGGGGATTCGTATTGGCTATGACAAAACTGGAGGACAAAACGAGCGCCATTCCAATGCACTGTAAAGCAGTGGTAATACGACACCTAAACTGCCCTTTCCTTAGTATAAGCCAAGAAGAGAATTTTCATCGACTCTATTTAGAGCGAAATTACGTCATTATGTGCATTACGTGAAATCAGCTTCAGTGCTAAAGGAAAATCAACAGCACCTACTGGCTTCAGCCTGCTGTTCACATTAGTTCAGTGACTTTCACTCAACAATACGGAAGAGTCTACTTATCGTTTGCTTTTCCTAATTCTAACAAAATGTAGGCGTTAGTTCCAGCCTCACCCACACACAAATAGAGCAATCCCCAAGGAGAAGGGAACTCATACCTCAATACACTGTAACGGTAACGGATTTATATACCACACATAACACATAGTTTCATGGCTGTTTACAATTCTTCTATTGGGTGAGATCGGACGTCAGCCTGTCAGCCTTTTTAAGAAAAACGAAATGTTCGAAAAGATTGCTTCGACTGCAAATTAACAAGAAAACAACGTTAGCTTTGGAATCCATCCACTGACAGAAAAAAACACTTTCTGAAGGAAAAGAAGTCAAGCTAGTGTATTGCCAATTTGAAGCCTTTATAGTGACTGCAATAAAAATATTTCATTCAATAAATGTATTTTAGAGAATTAAAAATTAAAAAGTGTATCAAATAAATATCCAATAAATACGAAATATTTCACTCATTCAATTGCTCAAAATTCAACGGAATTTTTTCTGTCCCTGGCATATTGACAGAATTGACTAGTTTAGCAACAATCAAGAAACTAGCCTCGTCCCAAAGGAGCTTTACCGACTAGGTTGCTTGCCCTGAGAACTGTTCATAACCAAGCTAAATTTCGCAAAAAAAAAAAAAAAAGATGCCATTTCGGCTAAATTAACACGTGATACATAAAATCCAGTAAAGCACTTAACACACAATTGAAATTAATTACTAAAAAAATTGGAATTGGACCCCCCAACACATGACAAACTTTTTTTCTCCTCTAATTCGGTTTGTTGTCGCTGCTTCGCCACTCGATTGGCTTTGAGGAGAAAAAAAGAAATAACGCTACGACAAGGGTGACTACTGATTTACACACTACAATCTCATTTTTTTCCTCCGTTCCTTACTTAAAGTCCTTTTTATTTGCAGCTGAATCCGCAGAAGCTAACTCGGGACCATTTTTCACGCATTCGTACATCTTTTTAAACTCCTGTTCGAACGTTTCTGTCAGCTTGGCTGGGTTAGCGAGCACGGCTCTGTCGGAGAGAACGCTCATGCGCAAAATACCCGCATAACTGAACACTGCAATGGACACTCCGGTGTCGCTTACCAGAGGCGGCCAAGCTATCGCGGTCACTACCTCTTTGCGGTTAATTTCAAACGGTGACAGTGGGCCGGGCACGTTGCTTAAAATCAGAGAACAGTGTCTGCTTAGCGAGAATGACGAAAACCGGCCAATGAAATCAGGAAGTCGACCGACCACGTGCGAGTAGATGAAACCAAAGACTCGCCAGTCTGAAGAGGCTTTCAAGGCGTCCATTCTTCGCTTGGTTTCCATCAGTCGTTGCAATGGGTCCGCCAAACCCACAGGAAGGTTGCACAACAAACCGGTCGTGTGATTTTCCAATGGGATATTGTCACGTGACAGGAGTTTTGGCGGGCGCGTGTTGATAGTGACTGCGATCTGGACATCGGTGGGGTTTTCCTTTAATCCCTCGGAACTGAGGTACTGTCGTAGTGAGCCAGCAAGACAAGACGACAGGACATCGTTAACGGTTGTGCCTGGAGAGAGAACGAAAATCCCAGAGATAAGCTTCCATCGTGTTATCATTCAGGACCCAGTCGTTCAAAGTACGACTAAGCTAATCCCGGGTTAGAGTGAACTATAAGTCCAGTTTAGTTACTGTTCAATACAAACATTTCCAAAAGATTTTCACCCTTAAGTCTTGACTGAAATTTAACTTTATTATCTATATAGCGAGAATTTTAGGCAAATAGAATTCTATATGTGCTATATTTTCACATGTGAAAAAAGCGATACGTCCAATCAGCTTCGCGTACAGCATTCTTCACATGTGAACATATAGCCAATCACCGTCCAGAGTAGAATCACTTAGCCAATCAGAGCAAAGCACTCAAATGGCTTCCGAGAAGCGGGGGGCTTCAACTCGGCGCCCGCTCGAAGTTTGTGTTTCGAAAACATGGCTTTGGCTTCCCGTTTTGTTGCACTGGATTTACCGTTAGATGATTTTATTGAGACGCAATCGAACAAAATTTCTATAAACAGTGTAAAGTCAACAGAGTGCGAATTTGTCATTGCACAGCGCGAAGCACCGCCATTACATGATTGAATCTGACAGTGATTAGGGGCAAGCAAAAACATTTCACATTTTGTATTTACGAATTTTTCAGTTACTCTGAATGGGAAGTGATATTTAAGCTTGTGTAGACTCTGTGTAGGCTCTTTGTCTACTTGTCGCTGTACTGGAAACCGGACATGTTTTTTTTTACGCTCGGTCATTTAATTTAGATCAGTCCTGAATTTTTTGCTGTTTTTCATGTAAGCTTATTGAATCGGGAAAAATAAAACTGATTTCAAGAATAGGTTTTGAGTGGCTTGCCGTCGGAGCGGCAAGCCACTCAAAGCGCCATAAAAACGCAAAAAACCACACTAAGAGCATAGGGTAAGTGATCTTCATTCATCAGGCTTACATTATATCTACATTTGGGATTGAGAGGTGTAAAATCCGGTATTTTACGGAACATTTCTCCCGATCACTTCAATCAAACCGAGAACAGACGTTTCAAAATAGAGAGAATGTACGAGATCAAATAGCGTGCGTGACGTCACGCAGTCCTGTGGTTTAATTCTCGTTATATAGTTATATAATAAACAAATTACAGCATAGAAAGTGCTTTGTACGGATTTTTATTCACTCGTTGCAAAACATTGAGAAAACTCACTCGTTCCCTGCGCTCATTCGTTCGTTTTCCCAAGTTTTACAACTCGTGAATAAAAATTAGTACGTCGCACTTTCTATGCTGGAATCTATATTTACTTTAAGCTCAAAATTTCATTTACAACACCTTCTCAACGAGCGAGATGAAAACGTCGGTTAACTCGTAATCCTGGTTTAGAGTTAATCGGCTTTCGAACAACCGGGAGTAACACGGAGAAACATGCATCGATAAGCTTAAATAAACACACAGTGCTTGCTTCAAACTCGCATTTGATAACCGTGCCAAGCCGTATTGATCAGAATAGAGTTAATTTACAACAATCAAGCTATTAAATTATCACTTGAGTTTTCAGACTCCGAGGTTACAGAAAACTTGGAGTCTGGTTTCCACATAATCCCTGTGATCAATAAGGATTCAGTCTATAACAGTGCTTACAAGAATTGCAGCGATCGCGGAAACAATACCTGTTTTCGTCTTGATTTCCTTAACATGCTCAAGGTCAATCGTCTTGGTCCAGCTAACGCATTTTTCACCTGACAGTTTTGCAGGAAAAGGATTGTCTGCAGTAGAGAGTGCTATACTTAACAAGGCCAACGGGCCCGACAAAATCGCTTTCCACACCTGTAAATATAACACAATAGTTACAAAGAAAGCCAAGCCACAAGTGTCCTGCTAACTTAATGGATGATCTTCCACTCCGGGTCACATGAGCCGTATTAAAAAAATACACTTGCAATATGAATGCCAACTCAGGGTTTTCAAAATTGGGAAAAGTACAAGGAGGAAAATGCAGAGTAGCCGGAGCAGTGGCGCCGTGCAGCGAAGCTGTATGGAGGAGGCTGGGGGAGGGGGTCTGCCCCTCCTGTAGGGGGTTTGGGGGCCTCCCTCAGGAAATTTTGAAAATCTGTATGCTCTGAGGTGCAATCTGGTGCATTTCAGGCCCAATAAGTTACGTTCAGTTCATTGTATACTTTACTAGCAGTTTCAAACACGATGTGGAGAAACAAACAAGTCGTCGAATAGCAGGATCAAATAGTTTTCCGCTGTAAAACGCAAATGGTTTCCGCGGCTGGTTTCCGGTCCACGTTAATCTGTAATGCTCGAACGCGAACAGTCAGAAAGAACAAAATGTTTTACCTTTAACTTTAATCAGTAGGTATTGCCATTTTAATATGGGCTGAAATTTTGATCCCTTCACCTTCTACATCAACTCATACTTTGGAATACCAAAAGTACCCGCGCTACCGCTCTACTGATGTAGCCGGTGACTTGCGTCGGGCGCCGGCTGCTTTTGAAAACACTGCAACTGCGATTCCCGCAGTTAATTCTGAGGAAACTTGACTAATTCAAACTTCACCGGGATTCAAACTCTGACCACTACGATGAGCGGAACACAACACTCTATCTTATCCAGATGGGCTAATCAAGCCAACTAGAGAGCAGGCTGCCTCGAGTTTGTAATATACCCAGTGACTTTGAAAAGATAATATAGACTAGTTATGCTCCGTGATTGGTAACACTCGTGCCACCTTTTCAACCATTGAGAAGCAAAACCAGAACCAATAAGACTCGCTTGCACCGATTTTCCCGCGCTTGAAGCCGTTTGCACGGATGTGCTTCGAATTCTGATTAGTGCATTGCGCAGCTTATGTCTGTAGTGATTGGCCAGAGCAGAAGTTTCATTAAGGGCCTGGTACCGGGCAAATTGGCTAACTTTAAAAACATACTTTTGCTCACCAGCTAAGATCACATCAAGTTTTTTTTGGTGACGAAGTAGTTAAACCCAACCATATTTGCCCGCTGCTCAAAACCTTAATGAGACCCCCTGCCAGAATGATTACTTTGGTTTTAGTTTTATGACAATCAACTGACTACTCCATACCAAAGAACGGTGCGTTATTTTGGACACGCGATAAGCTTACCTGCTTTTGTTTGTCACAAGGGGTAACCACAGGTTTTTTAACACCCATCAGTTCTGGTTTTTTATCCATAAGCCTTGCAAACAGACCAACCAAGGCGAAGCCGTCCCCTATGGCATGGTGAATCCTCATGCAAATGGCGGTCTGATCCTTTCCTGGCATGTCCATAGGGGTCACAACAATCTCCCACGGGGAAATATCATCGCACATTGGCGATGAAAAGTGTTTACTCAAGATTTTCTGCAGTTCGTCTTCACTCCGTGGAGAGTCACCCTCATATTTGTACACGTGTTTCTTGATATCAAATTCCGGCTCGTCTTGCCAAATATAACGCCAATATTGCTTAACTACGAGCTTGCGCATGCGTGCATAACTGGGTTCTTCACTGTTTTGTACCACACGGGACATGATGAGCTGACGAAGCTCGTCCAAATCAATGTCTCCATCCACCACGAACAAGCCGTTTACGAAGTTACGGTTGTACTCTGTCTCGTGTAGAAATGGCACGTCACGACTCGCTAGTAGCCTTCCCAGTTTGTAGTACGAAACGATCACTCCTTGGAACCATTTGAAAATTCTGAACAAGAACCATAAGGGGAGCGTGAGGATGGCAACCAACGTCCATAGTATGATAGCAGAGACGCACAGCAATCCGTAGAGGAAGGACGGTGCTGAATCCATGTACTTGGAATAGAGGTTCATTTTAGAATGACAGAGGAAACTGCTGTGTAGGCTACAATTACTGTGAATGCAAAGCAGAGGAAATACGTAAGAAAGTAATCAAAGTTGGAAGCGAACATAACACATATATATTTCATATATAAACGAGGTGGTGGAAGATCGTCGCAGTGAAAAAAACTCGGCCAGCTGGTGGACATGCTGGTGGTCATGAGTACTAAACCCGCCGCACAAACCCGAAATTTTTTCACGCTTTCCTTTCGCTACTGCATGAGTAACGTTCATAACTGTTCGATATTTCACATCTTCATTCGTGAATCCACAGTTCCATATATGATTTCCATATATTCATTTAGCTTCATTTCCAAAGAGTACGAAAGACCAAATCTAATATATTCCAATTTTAAACGTGGGTAAAATTAGAGAACAGTACCGAGGGAAAGTACTTTTTAATGCCAAAGTTTGCAATTAAGATGTGGGTTAACCTTGTTAAGCTTAAAAACAGGAAAGATGTGCAAACAGTTTAGTCGTACTTAACTCCGCTCCTATGTTAAAAAATGACTAGGAAATGACTAGTGAGAAATGTTTCCCTATCCATAAATAATAATTGTTGTTGGTGAATAGTGAATAGTGCTTTTCGCGTGCTCTGATTTGTTAACTCGGAGGTGATTAGCAAGTACTATTCACCTCCGAGCAGCCGGCGCGCGAGATTTTACAATTTCCGACCGCTTGTCGGTATCTATTGTCACACATTAAGTAATGCTTTGGTCCGCTAATTATTCAGCTTGTGTGGTATATACTAAAACAATTATTCACCTCAGTGTCGGTGAAAGTGGTGGATATTTACCTTCACTTCGGTGAATAATTGTTAATTACTGGGTTGAAATGTAAAAAAAAGCCCCAAGAATAGTTAACAATTATTCGCACACCCGCTGCTCGGAGGTGAATAGTGCTTTGCTAATCACCTCCGAGTTAACCAATCAGAGCGCGCGAAAAGCTCTATTTACTTGCGTGGTATATACCAAGGGGCTGTTCACATGATACCAGAATGACTTTCATTCCGGAATGAGGTTCATTCCGGAATGTAGCTCGTACTGCATTCTCATGACAAAATCGACCGTAGGCGTTTTCGTATACGCGACTTTTACGCCAGCTCAAAAACAAAGATGGCGCAAGTTTCACGAGACATGTTATTGTGCCTATTAATGGGCATATCCGCAAATACTGACAACTTGACCATAGGACTGTTTTGGGTTGCTAAACAGAAAAGAAGATCAGGTGTTTTCACTCTTAGTTCAAATTGTGGCTTCCCTAATGTGAATATATTTGCTAAAAGAAGAATCCAAAGAAGAACGAGAAGATCCCATCGTTGTCCACCACCTTGAAAACGATACACATGCGCCACTCACTCCTGACCACACGGTTTTTAAACACGGTTTGCGGCGGTTTCACCTCGGAAATGTCATACCAGAACGAGAATTTCATTCGGATTGAAAACCGGAATAAACTCATTCCGGAATGACTTGTACGGGAACGAAATTTCGTCCCGGTATCATGTGAACAGATGCAGAGAAATATATGGATATCATGGTATCATGTAAACGGCCCCTAAAGCCAGCCGTATAGCTAGTGACCTCATTAACTTCGAATATGATCCTCGCTAAAGCAAAGCTTTCATCAAATCTTCATATCTTGTTTTAAGTTAACCTTGGTAGTGAACTTTGTGGAAGAGTTGATGGATTTTGTTACAACAGTGCATGACTCAAGCCTAAAAATCGTAGTCTCAACAGAAAATAATAAACTTTATTAATTCACTCATAACACAAAAATAATACAGAAGCAGCATTAGCAGCGTAAAAATAGCTTTAATCTACCGCTTAGACATTAGTACCACCGTACGCAGCAAAATGAACTGAGCAAAGGAAATAATAGCTTTCACTGGAATGGTCACATACCTTAGACTCTCGAAAACGTTAGAACCAATTTATAGCACATAACAAACAGAAGTGAGTACAGTATGGTAATTAGGAAAGCACACAAAAGTACCGCTTTCACTTGAATGTTGACACCTCTCGATTTCACCAGGGACAGAAAAATTAGAACCAGGTACTAGATAGTAAACAGGCCAAAGAAGAGCAAAGCCCCGGCTAAACGATCAAGCATTTTTATCCAACATCGTGTAGGACGAGCGTGTTTGACCGTTTAGCCGCCTCTCTCAAGTTTGCATTAAAATGGTTTTCCATGTTTCTACATCTACATTTATTAAGGGGCAGTTTACATGGAGGCAGGAAGATCCTAGCACTAGGAAGATCCTAGAGGGCGAACCATACAGAAATTTTCGTCGGAAATTTCGACGAAATTGTCTGCCTTCAGCCGCTGATCGCCCGGCCACCGCTATGTTTGTTTGGTTTGTTGTTTTTGTCCCTAGTACTAGGATCTTCCTAGCGAAAGCAGTTTACATGGTGCCAGGATCTTCCCAGTGTTAGGATCTTCCTACCTCTCAGGTAGGATGATAATAGGACTAACAAGATCCTAGCGCTATGGCCAAGTACAACCCTTTGCATGTAAACTGAATACAGAAAACATATGGCGCTAGGATGATCCACCTTCTAGGATCTTCCTATAGTGCTAGGATCTTCCTCCCTCCATGTAAAGGACACCCTGGCTCCAGAGGTCCGTTCTCAAAATACCTAGGATAAATAAAATGGTTTGAAAAAGCTCCCGAGACGGACCTCTGGTCACACAAGCAATCAACCTCATTTCCATGTGACAAATTAGTTCAGAATTAGAACTAGTTCGCTAATTGGTTACTACATTGTCCGCTGGGATTTGACGATGTAACAGCAACCTTGATTGGCTACATGAAACACATGAAACAACTTCTCGCGTAAGATTGAAAAACCGGTTTGTGAGGTAAAATAGCAAGCGCAT
Source organism: Pachyseris speciosa (assembly GCA_016490735.1). Lineage (NCBI taxonomy): Eukaryota > Metazoa > Cnidaria > Anthozoa > Scleractinia > Pachyseridae > Pachyseris > Pachyseris speciosa. The sequence continues at coordinate 544,157 of JAEMWC010000461.1, forward strand.
AAGGAGAGTTAATGCACCTATCAATGGTTTCCGCAGGATGGCGGGGGGGGGGGGGGGTAACCCACGGGAATTAGACTTCCACAGTGATCCCCAGGGTGGGAAATTCGACTTGACTGCCATCTTAAAAAGTTTGTTGTGCTAGTACCTGGTGTGGGAATTTGACTTCTAATGGCGACCCAAGGGTGGGGAAATTGACATTTGCAAACCCTAAAATGTCACATTTCCCGTGGGTTGCTACCCCCCCCCCCCCCATCCTGGGGCAAACCATTGATAGGTGCATAAATTTCTTGACTTCTTTTAGAAATGCGGTTGATTAAGCTCTAAGTTCAAAATTTTCGAACGTCGAACAACTGAAGCCTGTTCAGGAAGAAGCTCTCTTCAAATTTGTTCAACGACGAGACGTGTTTTGTGTCCTTCCGACCGGTTGTGGTAAATCGTTGATTTTCCCGTTACGAAGAACGGTTTGACTACCAAAGAAGCCCATTCTGTTGGTAATATGCTCTCTCAGTTCCTTAGTCGAGTCGCATATTCAGGAGGTAGCTAATTACGGCATTTTTTCATGCTATCTTGGTTGCGATGGTCTTGCAGCAATCTGTTGTATTTAAAACGTCCACTGCCAAACACAGCGAAATTCAAATTGCGTACTCGACAGAAATCATTGACGGACGTCCGCAGAATTCTTTTTCGGGGTTCTGGAGGGATCCGCCATCCGAAATTTTGTTCTTTGGCAAGCTAAAAAAGAGGCGAGATCGATTAAGTTTTTTTTCGAACAATCTGTTTTTAAGCATTGCGCGTTATTGCACGTGCGAATGCCAGCTGTCAACACGTCAGCTCCCAAACCGGTTTGGTGAGATACGCGATCCTAAACTTGCACGGAAATGAGGCTGGTAACTCCCGCAACCAGAAGTTATCTTTTTTCCTCTCGTTGCTTCGCGCCTCGTATCCGCGGCTTCGCCTCGAAATGTCCCTCAACCAAACGAAAAAAATAACCTCTGGCACCCAGTGTATGTAAAGGAGGCCTAAGTTAGTAAAATCCATTTAAAGACATCGCACCAACTATTAAAAGAAACGATCATAAAATATATAGAATGCTCGGATAAAATTAACAAATAAACAAGATAATACATATATAAAAATAAGTGAATCTAATTTACGGACGTCGTACCTTCTTTAATGGCTTTATTTTTTGTTGAACGAATGATATCAATAAAGCTATTTAAGTAGTGGCAAATTTTTGGAAATCTGCCTCTTTGTAGCGGCGTTACAGCGGTTCATAGTCGGCCAAAATCCCATACATTTACTGTTATTTTAGCCGAGTTTGCCCCCCAGTCAAAATGGCGTCATAAACCGTGGAAAAGTTTATTGTTAGCTGACAATTTTTTTTCAATGAAACTGAAATATGAAGACAAATATGTAAACAAAAGAGATACATTCGAATAAGGATTCACCTCTGCAGTGGGAGACAGGCAAAGGACGAATGTTGACATTCAAGACTTGGGTCTACTTGCGACTCCGTTTGGCCAGGACTTGCGTGCACTTGCGTTGACTCGCGATGACTTGTACTCACTTTGGTCGAGATCCCATTTGCAGGCAAGTCGACGTACGTTTTTCACCGTTTGGCCACCCAACCCAAGTCAACGGAAGTTGAGTGACGTCCAAGTTGAGTAACACCAATTAGCCAATGAAATACAGGATATGTAGTCTTGAAATGCTTGCGACTTGCAAGGAAACTTGCGACTCGGTTTGGCCACCCAACGCAAGTCTGTACACAATTTCAACTTGCGAGTCCGTTTGGCGAAGGCTTTAGACCAGTTTTCAGCCGTTTGTCGTATAGGCGCTGACAGTGCAAAGAACCAATCAGTGTTGCCGAAGCGCGGGAAAACGAACGCGTGCAAGCCACGATTGGTTTCGGATTTGTTTTTTTACTGGTTGAGAAAGTGGCGCCAGTTTTTAGAACCAATCACATAACGAAGTAAAGCAAAACCAAAGGGATTGCTTTCGACACATCAACTGAAAAACCACTTTTTATAAATGGCATTCACGAAACATGAACGAGTAATGTTATCGTCTTAAAACAACAGAGCAAATGCTCCTAGTCCTGAAGACAATAGCAGCTGCTACATATCAGGGCCAATGAAAATAGAAGCTCGAAGCGAAAGAAGTGCTACATTACAAAGCATAGCATAGCAGCGCGCATTACCAGTAACTTTTAGCGAATTATCGCGCTAAGTATGGGGATCTTCTTTGAAAAGCTCGGTAGAGCTTGCTAAGATCTCCTGCCATTATATATTATTTCGTTGCAGATATGCATATATATCACTTTATGTAAAAGACTGATATAATGGACAAATAAATAAATAAAGCATTACCTTCGTTTACCTAATTGACCCTGGGTCAAGAGGCTGGTGTTCGTAGCAGTTGTTGAATGTTTTAAAATCCACAGCGGCTACACCAGTAATTTTTGAATGACTAAACTTTGAAACAGTGTTTCGGCCGAAATGTTTCGCCTTCCGAAAATATGGTTCCGCAAATCAGAAAAGGATGTTTCCGTTTAATACTTTGTGTTGTGGTTGCCAGACCCTAGGAAAGGTGCCTTCAAGGGCAACAGCAGGCATGATTCATGCGTGACCGGTGTTCAGAGTCCATTCTCCCGCAGGAAGTTATTTTACTGCGTCTGATAAAGCCCGAGTGCAAATTGCTAACCGTATACAAACCCACGAAAATGGCTTTTCAATGATAAAAACAATCTGACAGCTTGTCGAAAGTAACTCATATTAAATACGCAAATAAACAGGCTCACAAGGTATGTTAAAATGTTCTGACTTGAAAGCGCGGTACACGCCGAGTATCACCAAGTACCACTTCCTCGGAAGGCCCCGGTTACTCCGCGGTAAAAATTACGTGAACGCACATATTAGGTCCGCTCTAGACGACATAGGTAGAAGTGCGACAGCATTGCAAGTGTGAATCAAGTCGAGGTCGATACGGCAAAGGTCTTTTTGTAGGGCAAGTGAGTCATTAATATTCACATCACGTTAGTGTATCACTAATCGGCTATTTAAGACAACGTAAAGAAAAACTTAAATATAAAGGCGAAGGAGTCTAGTCGACGGCTATGATTCACCACTGTTTGTGTAAGGACAGTAAATCCACGGCATAAGTTTCGAGTACTTAGTACTACTAAGTTTATATCAAAATTCAGAAGTTCATTAACATGCCGTACCTGACAATAAAGCCGGCTTTTTGCAGCAGAGAAGGTTACTGGGACCGCAAGAATCAATCGCTTCGACACAACAAACAAAACGAAAACATGACTGACAAATGAACATCAGAAGAAACCGGCTTTGCTCTTCAACCAAAGGTTTCCTTCCGTTCTCCGTGAATGCCACATTTATCCACAGGGAAACCAGAGAATCTGTTTGTGTGACCCAAGGGTCACACAGAGGCACAGTCGGCGGCGAAGACAAAACCCGACAAAATCGCTTAAAATATCATTGTTGAGGCAAAAGGACGACAGTAGACCACAGGTAAGACAATTTAACTTTTATTTAGCGTTGTTCAATACATATATTTAGCGATTTGTCGCTAGAGCATGAAACATACGGTAAATCCCATACATTTACTATAAAATAACAAAGGGTCACACAAACAGTTTGTCTGGGTTCCCTGTGATTTATCTTCTGGTGTCCACTTACAGAGAAAAACAGCATAGTATTTCCGTCGCCATATGGGGGCAGGAAATTCTTTAGGAGCCGCGCAAAGCGAAAGAGACCAGTTGACCTCAAGTATAGTATTGCGTAACAAATTTTTTTGTGGAATAGGGTTTGGTGGCCGAAAATGCCCTGAGGGAACGATTTTGTTAACAAAACGTTTAAAGGATTCTTCTGCATCACTGATGTCAATGGCATTAATATTTTACGTCACTTTTACAACTCTTCAGTTGAAGCGGTATTAATTTTTGCTTTAGGTAAGGCATCGCGTCACCGTTTTAAGAAGGTCCAAACGATAGGAAATAGCACCCAAGGGAGACATTTCACAACATTAGGTAAAACCTAAAATAAACCTGACATTCCGAGATATTGACTCAAACACCGTATAGAACACCATAAAAGTCGATATTACTCCGCTGTATAGAGTGTTTTCACATGACGTCATGGCGGCCATGTTGGTGTTCCAAGCTAAACCTCTGGGATTTGCACTCTATTTTTGTGCAAATACTTTCTTTCGTTTCTGTAAACCAATATGGCCGGTAGTCACGTGAATGAAAACGCTCTATTATTACGATATTAATGCTATTAGAAACACATCTATGAAGATCTGCTATAGAATCCTCCGCTAGAGCAAGAATCTTAAAATTTTGAAAAACGTATTTAATAACCGGCTTAACAATATAATGGTCTAGACAGTCGCAGACTGACAGTAATCTTCAAAAATAATAGGAGTTATTAATTTTACAGCAGACATGTTTCGGCAGAAACGTCCGCCTCTTACTCTGCTGACCAACTAAAACTAACTGAAAACACTGTCAACAAAAATTTGGAGGAACTGATTAGTATATAAAGTAAGAATCTGAAGAAAGGTTTTTTTACAGTGACAGCTTCAGATTAACATGATGTAATAGCAGGGGCACCCAACGAGCCAAACCAACCAAAAGCAGTAGAAAGGCATTTTAAAGTACATTAAGGTGTTTGATTGAAGTCTGTTTAAAGTAATGTTTTCGTTAGCTAGAAGAATTTGATCTGTTCGGATTTCTTAGCTGAAATTTTAATTGTCCGAAAATGATAGGGAACAAAATCTTCCTTTGAAAAAATGCAAAGCTGAAATGAACTTTGCACGAACTTTAATGTGAGCTATTTTCTTTCCGAAAATGCTGACGTTTTTGACTGCCAAACAGCAAATACGACCTTTCTGAAAACCTCAGAGGCTATGATTTCCCCATTGCAAATCTTTTATGCCACGTTTCAGTTTTGAAAATCCGAGTGCACTCTTTAATCGACGCCGAAAGCCTAGGGCGAACTACCCTCCACCGAACAGATATCTACCGAAACTTGTCGTTGGATGCCGCTATAATAGACCATATTCGTATTCTCCTCAACGAGCTGGAACTAGCGTGCACACGAGACTGCTGCTGCTGCTGCTGCTGCTACTGCTACTGCTACTGCTGCTGCTGCTGCTGCTGCTGCTGCTGCTGCTGCTACTACTACTACTACTACTATACCTGCCAACTTTTTCCGAGTCAAACGCGTGAGATTTTCGTCTCCTCATGACCGGAATTTCCGAAAATGTTCCGGCGACTTCCGACGATTTCTTGAAGACTTCTAATTCTGAACGCTACTGAAGATGTTCCGATAACTTTTGAACACCTCCGAAGTTTTCCGAAGCTATTAGAGTTCGTTTCCAGTCCCTCAAATGCAAACTGAAACGCGACATTTTCAATTTAGTACGTTCGTTCTGATACAATCATAGTTAGGACTTAAAAGTTAGGACTCAAACTCGACATTGAGCGCCATTTGTTGGACCATGTACGGGAAATATTGAATTAATTTGCGTGAGAGTTGGCAGGTATATACTGCTACTGCTGCTGCTGCTGTTAATGCTACTGCTACTGCTACTACTACTAATAGTAGTAGTTTCATTTCACAAGTAAGATACAATATTCGCGTCCCACCGTTAAAACGGCAAGCCGCAGGCGAGCCGTTTTAAATGCCCATAAAGGTCTCCCACTCATATTTTATCTATTACTTAAAGCTTGCCTTTTATCTGTGTTTTTAAATTTATTTTTTGTAATATATTTCCTGATTGCTTTCTGTACAGTGCCTTGTTGAAAACCACCTTGTGTGACATGGGCAATCTGTATAAAGAATTGTATTATTACTTATTTACTTAGTATAAAGGAAAAAACAGATACTACCTCAAGCCAAATGCAATACAACCAGATGAATGAAATAAAATGTCCAGTATACTGCAGACTTCAAACAGTCACTTACATTTCCCCAGGGATGATAGAGCAGGTGTAACTATAACAACCCAACATAAAAACCCCTTCATTCCCTTCTCCTGTTAGAAGATACTGCACACTTCAGGGGAGGGAATATGCACCTGTTTGACAGCTGAAATCACACTATCACAAAGTTTCAAGGCCGTATGTTTTCACAAAAATCCAAGAAGAAAATTACGTCTGGTGATCAAGCATAGTGCTGTACAAGACTGTTATGGCACTTTTCCCAACTGTCAGTAAAGTAGCCAAGAAATATTTCTTTAAAAGAGAGATTATAGAGCCACCATTTCATAAACACATGGCCAAAAATGATTGTACAAGCAATACATCACACTACTGACTTTTGGACTGAGGGCTAAGGTCAAAATAAGCTATTTGATTGTATAAATTTATATTTCCTCAGGCTTTTGGGCGTGTTTAGGTCGATTTTGAACATTCCTGATATTTGGCAAAATAAATGATTGCTGGAACTTTAATGACTTGTATTTTTGAAAATAGTTCACCAAAATGGTCCTCTGGAGCAAAAAAAAACTAAATGTGAATTTTTGTTTCTGTCAGTGGTGTAACACTTTTATCACATCTAAGTCGAATTGAATCTCAACGGGCTTTAATAACAACAACTTCGTTCCCGCCGTTTCTTCCACACGCCTACACACGCCCCCTATCCCATCATGCACATGATGTCTTCCACCACAGGTAGACCAACAAACACTACAACCCCCCTTTTCCTTGGACTTAGACACGGTTTACAACGACAACACTTCTGTCACGTATATCTCTATCTCAACGTTCTGGCCCTGATAAAGCAAAGTTCAATTTAAACTGCACTACATGCTCATTGTTCAAGGAATCAGTGTCAATAGAGTTCATATTATGTAAAGTTCATAGTCCTTTAAGTATCCTGGTGGTTTCCTTTCCCTAGTTGGCTTCACGGATACCTCTGGAGTATCTGTATTGGTATCCCTATCTTCAACAACATCTAGTCTTGTGTCTTGTTGGCCCAACTCCTTTGTCAGGTATTTCTTCACTTCGGTCATGTTTCTCTTATAGTTAACTCCTTCTGGTGACATCGCAGTGAATTCATTTCCATATTTACTGGTGACTTTGTAAGGTGTTTCCCCAAAGCTTGTTGAAGGCTTGTTTTCTTTCTTCTGTTTTATCAGGACTTGGTCACCTGGAGCAAGACTGTGTAACACTTTTATCACATCTAAGTCGAATTGAATCTCAATGGGTTTTAATAACAACAACTTCGTTCCCGCCATTTCTTCCACACACCTATATTGATCCTATCCCATCATGCACATGATGTCTTCTGCTACAGGTAGACCAACAAACACTACAACCGGCTTTTCGAAAGTTACTGAAATGGCTCTTACTTAAAGATTGATTTTATTTCCACGTGCATTCTGCATTTTACCCCAGTTTGTATTTTACCCCTAAATTATAGTCTGCATAAAAAGTCTACAGTTCAAATTTTCACATACATATGCATGTCCAGCCTGCTTTCATACTAGTCCCCAGGGAATTAAAAAGACTCCTTGTGGTCTAAAAATACTAAACAAAATTATCATAACTACAGTCAAACCAGCTGTTTTAAAATACTGTGAAACTCAGAAAAATGTGAACGCTAAGAATTATTTCTGGAATGTTTATTTTTGTTCAGCCAATCAGATGTTCAATAAAACTGCAAGATCAGAAGAAACCACTGATTGATGATACAGCTGGTTGCAGTTTAGCTATCTTGTATCTGATGGGATTTCTTTATCACCACAATACACATTCTAGAATTAATGATATTTCTAGAGTGTTCATGGTTTTCTGAGTTTCACTGTAAGTGGTCACCCTCAGGGAATGACTAAGTGACTGCTTAATACAGGTTGCACAGAATAATCAAAATTATATACATCAAGCATAACAAAAACACTATGCATAAAGGCACTGATCACAAAATCACTTAGTATACTTATATAAAGTACTCCCACAAAATAAAATGGTGTGACAGTGTATAACAATAATATTAGTATAAAAGGATCAACAAATTTTGCAGGTGATCATTAGAAAAAGCACACTGAGAAGAAAAGACCACAAAGAAGGAACGTTAATTTTGGGATATTATTTGGTATTATATTTGAATGACCATTGTGAAAATTGAGAAAATTGAATTGTGAAAGTGACTGTTTAATACTAGGTCATTAGACAATAAAAACAGCTCTCTCGGAATTAATGAAGGGTGACTCAGTAACCGCTTAATACAGGTGACTGCTTTTAATAGAGATTGTATTACAGCAATTAGTATAGGAAATCGCATGACCTTGAGTACAATTCATGATTAATAGGTATGAGTGA
>JAEMWC010000461.1:562500-625000 GCA_016490735.1 Pachyseris speciosa
CCTCTATTCTTTTGTTTAGCACTAAGTTAGGGATACAATACTGTTTTTTACAAGCCCGGGTTTAGGCTAATTGTAGCCTCTTGTTGGCTTTAAGCCAGCAGCTTAGGTTACTTAGTTCAGGGATTAAGGCTTGTTTGAGATCCGTTAACGTTATAGCCGATAGTGTAATGTTTGTGTCATCAGCAAACATCCTTGGCGCAGCGGCCGGCAGGCAGTTGGGGAGATCATTAATATAAATTAGGAAAAGCAAAGGACCCAATATACTGCCCTGTGGATCGCCGCACTTGAGATCGCGAGCAGTTGATAGTTTGCCGTTGACATTACATCTTTGGGTTCGATGAAAACGACTCCAATTAGTAGCCCATTGTCGATGTCAACTGACCAATCATTTGTCGCCTCAAGCAAAGCTGTAAGAGTACTATGTAAGGAGCGGAACCCTGATTGGCAACTTGATAGTAATTTGTTATCATTGAAATAATGGTAGAGTTGGTTGTAAACAATTTGTTCAAAAACTTGAGAAACTATCGGAATAACAGAAATCGGCCTATAATTGTTAGGATCCGATTTAAGACCCTTTTTAAAAATTGGAGTTACTTTGGCCGATTTCCATTCGTTTGGATATATCCCAGTGAGAATAGAATTAGAAAATATAACGGTAAGCGAAGGTGCGATAATACTAGCCAGCTGACCAGCAGCCATCTTCAACAGCTTGCTCGGAAGTGGCTTTTTTGTCATCAATTTTCTTTAAAAGACTTAATACAATATCAATACTGGGAATTTTAAAAGAAAACGATTTATCAGTAGTTTCCAGATAGAATTCAGGATTTACCTCTACGGAAGGAATATCTTCTGCTAAAACTTGCGCAATATTAGTAAAGTGTTCGTTAATAGTTTCGGCTATGTCTTCCGGATTACTAACTACTGTATTATCAGCTTTGATTTCCAAGATATTGGACATCTTGCCACTGTTACGGGAGGTTATCTCGTTAATTATGTTCCTTGTTTTTTCGCAAATTTCCTTTATTAGCTTCCAGGTTGTCAGCAACATAGAGTTTCATTGCGTTATTTGCCCGGTTTCTAGCACGCTTGTATTGATTCCATGAGGCTGAATCATTGGAAGAGATTGCCTTCTTTTATAGGAAATCTCTTCTTCTGGTTTTGCACGGGACATCACCAGTAATCCATGGACATCGCTTTTTACGGACTCTTTTCAATTTCAGTGGTGCGTGTTTGTCAACTCAGGTGAGAAACATTTTTTCCATTCACGCCACATGTCATTTGGATCAGAATACAAATCGACATTGCCCCATGGCATTTGATTGAGATCGCTTAAGAACTCGTTACTGTCAAAGTGCTTAAATTGCCTTGTATCGATCGTACGAGGATCATTACGGTCATAGTGGGCCTTACGTGTCAAGAAGACAAGTGAATGATCACTTATACCAAGGTGGATGACACCCGATTTTGAAACTTTCTCTGGGGAGTTTGTTATGCATAAATCAATTAGAGTATTAGAAACTGAAGTGACACGTGTTGGTTCCCTAATTAACTGAGTAAGACCATATATGTCAAAAATATTAATCAGAAAGGAGGAAATATATGCATTTGCTTCAGGCAGCAAATTGCAGTTGACATCACCAAGTATATATAATTTTTTGTTTACTTAAGCCAGGCAAGTAGACTTCGTTGTTATGCACTGTAGAGTCTAATTTAGACTCGTTGATTACTAAAATATCAACTCTAGAAGAGGACATAAAAACTCTAAGATCGTCAATACGGGACAGTAGACTATTTATGTTTAGAGACGCACAGACTAAACCTCGACCAAAGATACTGGAATGGTTGGACTTACCGCGGTCGTTGGACTTGCCGCGGACTTACCGCGAAATGAAAATCTGTATTTTGCGAAATGGAAATCTGTATATTGCGAAATGAGAATCTGTATTTTGCGAAATGAAAATCTGTAAATCTTTACCTTGCAAAAATTTTCTAGCGGGAGGCTGAATCGGTTTCATGATAAAAACAAAGTGCGTGATGTCCAGCAAATGTTACTCCACTTCTTTCAGGGGCAAAGAGCCGAAAACCTCAGGGGCTATGATTTCCGCATTACGAATCTTTTAGGCCATGCATGTTTCACTTACGAAATCCGAGTGCATTCTTTATAATCGACGCCGAAAGCGGGACAACCGAAAGCGGAACAGATATCTACCCAAACTTGTCGTTGGGTGCCCTTGTTCTTTCAGGTCTCATGCCATCGTCAGGTCTCATGCCATCAGGCCTTCAGGCCTTCAGGTCTCATGCCATCATCATCATCCATCCTGCCAATGGCAGGGCCATGAGATTGCTTTAAATATTAGATTTTTATAAGCTGGCTAGAGTCAGTTATAAATGGTAATTTTTTATGTGATGAATAGATCTGCGAATGATATTGCGTGACGTTTTCCATTTCACACGGAATGGCAAAATCGTTTAGTCTCATCGGACATTTAACGAAGGATGATTGCTTTCCGTTTTTAAAGACTTTAAACGGTAAACGAATCCCTCCTAAATGAACTTATTCCATTCGCTAAATACATATTTTGAGTTCATTTCGCAAAATACAGATTTTCATTTCGCCAAATTTAGATTTTGAGTTCATTTCGCAAAATACTGATTTTCGTTTCGTTTCGTTTCGCAAATTACAGGAAGCCAATAATCCTGGCTGAATTGATTCAGACGCCGAACTTTATTCGGCCGAAACCCAAAGTACACGTCACCTTCGTTGAGTTTGACCCGCCAAGCCGACATTTTTTCTTCTGCAACACTCCTTTGTGCATGCTCTCATGTAAAAACGGCATGAAAAATACATTAAAATGATTTATGCATTTGATTCGGCTCATGTGAAGTACGTCCGTTCTTCCCGGCTGAGCCAGGCGGGATTAATTGCTCAGCCGATCTAAATTAAATAAGCCGTTCTGAATTGATTCAGACGCCGTACTTCACAATTCGGCTCGGCTAAAGTACGGCGTCTGAGGGTGAGGGTGAGGGTGAGAATTGTTTTGCGCTAAAAATAGCCGATTTCCGAATTTTGGATGCGCGAGAAATTGGGCGAGGGCAAGCCAAAATTCGGAAATCGGCGTTTTTAGATAGCGCTAAAAAACCACACGGAAACGCTTGCTTCGCAGGCTAGCTTGGTACGTGTTTATGTTTACATGTCACGTTCGTGATGCGAGGGAGATAGAACGAAACGATAATGTATCATTTACAGCAAGCGAGAAATCACTGGATACAAACGAAAATTCGCTCGAAATATCGCTAAGTGCCACGAAATTTCGCTCGAACTTTCGCGGAGTGCCGAACTGAATTAGTAACAGGTATATGTACTAAGTTGTTAACAACTTTATACATCATAGTTACTGAGGCCCCGTTTGTATGGAGGAAAGGTGTCCCGGGTAAGAGGGTTACCCTCCCAGCCGAGTCAACTTTAGCGAGCGTTTATATGAGAAAAAAATTTACGCGCTTGCCCGAGTCAATAGCGCTCGCGCATGCTCTGATTGTCTCACCTTGACCGAGTTGACCCGGCTGGGCGAGCCAAAGTGTTTATATGGCGAAAAGTTGGCTCGGCTGGGAGGGTGACCCTACCATCGAGAAAGGGTGACCCGGCTAGGCGGGTCACCTATCTATCCGAGCCAACGTTTTGTTTCTCGTGTAAACGGTTCGCCAGGTTTTGTAAGGGTAGCTCGGGTAGGCGAGTGACCCTTCTACCAGGGACAAGTTTTCTCCATATAAACGGGGCCTGAGTCTACATTTCTACGTTTTTCTAAACTATCCCAACCCAAAGAGTATGTCAAACCTGTCACAAACCTAGCAGCAGCACGTTGAATTGATCATTCTATGTGCTGCTTTTCAAAAGGAGACCAACCGCGGTGAAGCATATTCAACACATGACCTAACTAATGAATTATAGGCCTGTTCTTTAACATAATTGCTGCAACTAGATAGATTTCTACGTACATTTACATATATTATCTTGTAATATCTATAACAGACACATACGCAAGCTCCTAACTAATAACTAAAGTGCCACTACTAGGAAATACAAAAAATACAAATACAATAAAGCGAGAGGAATAAACATCACATTGAAAAGATGTAGTCAGAGATGGTAGCTTTACTAGTAAATTTTGCAGATGAATCTATTGTTAAATAATCAGATGACAAGCTATTCCAGTCAGTGATAGTTCTCGGCCAGAAGATGTATTTTTAAGTGTCACTGGATGGCTGAAGTGGAACAAATTTCAGTGGATGAGATACTCTGGTTTTTAGGGTAGACTGATGTTGTACTTAGCAGGGGATATCAATAGCAGCCAGGGGATATCAATAGCAGCCTGGCTGGTAACACATTTGTACATCAGTGTCAGTCTAGCTACTTGTCTCCTTTTTTCGAGAGTTGGCCAATTTAGTTGCTTTAGGGCCTTGGTTACGCATCCCTCCTCTTTCGTGTACGTTCTTGTTACAAAGCTTGGTGCCCTGCGCTGAACCTGTTCGATCCATGATTTCTGATATGCTCTATGGAGGGTATGCAACCAGTCTCCAGGGATTCGAATGACAATGGGTTGTCGACCATGTTAGTGGACAATAACAAAAGAAGCTAATGAGAAATCTTTTGTTCACGGTACACCAAGATGGCGGTGATGACGTAACGTGTTACGCCCTCTACGGATCCCATACAGTACAACCGTATTCCAACATTGGTCTCACAAGCGATTTATAAGCTTGGTCTTTAACCGTCTGTGAGCAATGATGCAAGTTCCTCTTTACAAAGCCAAGTGTGGAATTGGCTTTGTTTGTAATGTTCAGGATATGTGGCTTCCAGTTTAGGTCCTCTGACAAAGAAACTCCGAGGTAAGCTAATTAAGGATAGTGGTCTACAGCATGCAGGGTATGGCCAAGCATAGTATATAGGTGAATAAAAGGATTCTTGGTTCTGCAAATGCGTAGAACGTAACACTTCGATGGATTGAAGGCCATTTGCACCAGCTTTGCCCATTCTACTAATTTGTCCAGATCGGATTGGAGACTGATTGCATCGTCGAAATTGTGTACCAGACCATACAGCAGTGTGTCGTCAGCAAATAACTTAATATTTGAGGTAATATCATTACTTGTATCGTTAACGATTAACATGAAGCACAAGGGACCCAACAAGGTTCCCTGCGGGACTCCGGATTTCACGCAAGACTTCTCACTGAACTTGCCTTCAAGGACCACTTGTTGACTGTGTTGAGTTCTTCCTATTAGCCATGCTTTTATCCAGGCTAAGACTAAGCCACGAATGCCATAGTACTCTAAGTTAAGTAACAGAGGTTTGTGTGCTACTTTATCGAAGGGTTTAGTAAAGTCCAAGATCAAAAGATCAGTTTCGTTTCTATCATTTACTGACCGGGCTACATGCTCTAAGGTAGTTGATAAGTTGACTTTCGCATGAGCGCCCAGAACGGAAACCGTGTTGGGCATCCACCAGGATGTCAAAAGAGTTTTAATGTAGCCCTAGGATCTTTGAGGCTTTAGATTTGACCTCTCTAACTTGTGTATTCCATTGCAAATCATCTCAGTTTTTTTGTATAAAGATACCCAGATACTTATGGCATGATACTATCCCTAGGGTTTTTTGACATCTGATACCTAATGGTCGCGGATTCTGAGTTGAATCTAGTTATAGACATGCCATTACATTTATCAAAGTTAAGGCTCATTTGCCAGGTTTTGGCCCAGTCAGTAATAGAGTCAATGTCATTTTGAAAGATGACTTCATCCTGAGAGCTCAGGATTTCATTACAGCGTCACCATCAAACAGCTTTATCTTAGAATTTAGGTTACACACAATGTCATTTATAAAAGTGATGAACAAAAAGGGGCCAAGTACTGTGCCTTGGGAAACACCAGATGTGACGATCAGTAACGTCGGGTAACTTGCCAACGAAAACTCACTAAAAGGTAACGCAGTGACGAAAGCAATTCAATCACTAGCAAGAATGACAAAGAATACCCAGGGAAAGATCAATACACGCAGGTTTAGTCGCCTTTTGAGAAGAAAAACAGGCTTAGTTCCAAGGAAACTGTGGTGCAGCATCAGGACAACAGTGAAATCGAATATCGGGTTTTATCAACCGTGTAGACCGAGCAAATGGGGCAAAACTTTCCCGCTAACTGAAGGCAATTGACAAAAGATATACAACTCTGTTAAACACACTTCCAAAGAGAACAAGTTGAGGGAATTGCATTTCAAATTTATTCACCGGGTTATCATATCCAAGAGAGAACTTTCTAGATCTGGACTGAAAGAAGATAGTGACTGCGTATATTGTGGAGAACAGGACACAATAACGCACACATTTTCAGGTTGTCCCTTTACACAAAGGTTTGTGCTTAATGTAGTGGAATGGTTCAATCCGTCTCCTGTGGAACATCTTTTTCGGATCTTGTCCAACTCAATCAACAAATTTAACCCCGGTTTGCTAAAGAAAGTTCATTTACACCTTGCTGTTCATGCGCCACTAAATCTATACATTGATAAGTTACAATGCAACTCTCTCCCTTAACGATTTCACCTCCAAAATAGCTAGCAGGTACAAGAGAGAAGATTTATGTTAAATCTGACAAAGTGCTCCTCGTCTTATCAGTCTTAATTCATAGTCCGTGGTGGCTTGTGTACATAAAATTCAAGGAGTATTTAGGCACCAAAAACTGAGTTTTCAAGGAGTATTTATAGCAAGTTTACTTTGTCTTGTTTCTTTAAAAATGCTCCCCGGATATAAAATAAATTTTAAGAGACACAACTACAAACAGAACATAAATTTACTGACTTTGATATAATCCCGGCTACATTATTTTCCCCGGAACAAAAATTCAAGGAGTTTTCATTATTTTCAAGCACTTTCCGCAGAAATTTTTTTTAAGGGCTTTTTAAGGGTCCTTGAAATCTAAAATTAAAGTCCAGGGCTTTTCAAGGACTTCAAGAAGGAGCACGAACCCTGATACTACGGCGACATTTCCTCTTGATATGCAACTGTTTCCATCCGACTTTGTGTTCATTTTATAGTAATGGTAGTCTGTTTCTACGAATTTTTGTTCTGACAGTAATTTGTCTATCTTTCTATGTTTTTTTGAACCGTCTAGAGCGCCAGCAGTTCTCCGCTTTGGCAAAGAGCTGGTGGTCCAAAGGTCAGCTGAGTTATATCGCTGAGGTCTCACATCCTCAACCCAGTTGATGAAACCCAATACTCAGATACTCGAGCTTGCGTCCTTCAAACTATCGCAATTGAACGAAAAGACGCACCCCTTCCTACCTTCCAACCACTCTAACAGCGGCGAGCTGACGTTGATAACAATACTGCTAATGATGACGACTACCACAAAGCTTTATTGCTTGGCAATTGACAACAGAGTATCCCTTTAAAATAGATCCCATTGTCAATAAAGTACAAGTATTTAAATATAGGCAATTACAGACATCTTGAACAATTAAAATCCCTTGTCACATACACGGTCCCAATTCAGACACGCTTGAAAATGACCGAATAGGCTTTAAAATATTTTCTCTAATAACCGCTGAACTCGAACACACTCGCACACGCTCACTCATTTAGGCGGGTGCCACGCACCACGCGCGCACGTAGAAAAGCTTATGTGTTACCATTCAATTTACAGTTGCCAAATACCTCGTGTGACTTTGTTCTAAAAAAGTTGATTAATCAATCAGCGTCAGTTTTTCAACAGTTTGGACTGACACCGCTTATGAAATACAGTATGTAGACTGAATGTCAGATTAGTGCGAGCCATAACTGGAAGCAACTGAGGAGCAACGTTTAGATAAGGTTTCCTCTCCTTTCCTGATCAAGCTCGATTGCTTCAAAAAGTGACTTGAAATTCCCAGCTCCAAAACCCTAGAAGAAGAAATAACAGTGAAGTTGCTAAAAAAGACCCGCTCTCCCTCACTAAATGACTTTCTTATTCCTCCGTTTCAAAGACGCCCATTGATTTTTCGTAAATCAAGCTGAACTTCTAATAGACTGTTGGTAGTCTCGTTTTGGATAGTAGCCTGCATACAGGCTCTTCATTTCGGCAACACAGGGAGGTTTTTTGCCTCGATTAATGGTGCGCGCAACCTCTATGAATTAATTGTATAGAGGCTATTCTGGAGAGTGGAAAAGCACAATCCATCAATAGCGCGGTGACCAACAGTGCGGTGAGACTGGAGTGGGGAGAAAAAAGCGAAAAGAGACTGGTGGGAGGGAGGTGGTGGGAGGCGCGAGAAAAAGTCCACCCCCCAGTCTCCCCTCAGCGCATTCACTGCTAACAGTCCAAGCTTCTAAAATCAGTCAATCTGAAACAAAAGTATAAAGTATAGACGAATAACTGACGTCATGAGGCGAAGAAAGTCATAAAACAATGAACAAAACAAAAAAAAATCCATTTGTCAGTGCGTGCGTACTCTGACCCCCGGCGGGACTCTGACAACACACGGAGGACGTCAAATCGTGGTAAGAACATCAGTCACTACTTCTTCGTTCTTACCACGTTATGACGTCATCCGTTCGCTATCAGACTACACACAGGGTACATACGCACTTCCAAGATTTAAATGAAATCTGTTTGTTAAGTAACCATTCCCCATGCAAGTGTAGAAATTTCCTGCCGATTAATTTGAGTGTCCAGACGAAACAGCCATTGCTTCATTCCCCGGGAGTATTGAACACATCATTACAATGCAAGGGATGCACAGTATATTCAATTTAAAGCAAGAAATCACTTTCTCTTGATTGACAGGGAATCATTAACTCACTTGATGATTGTTCCTCTGTATTGCTTCCAAGAAAAGAGTGGGCCTGTCCTGCATTGGTTTTGTGAAGATCTGCAGCAAGTAGCCCTTATCATCAAAGTCTACCAAAATCTTCAATTGTTGAAGCTACAAGGAAGAAAGAACAACACAAAATAGTAGTTATGACTGTGATGCCCTAAAATGTTACCGGCAATTCTTCAGTAACGCATTATCATAAATTTGCCACTTTACGACTACTGGGGAACAGCTTCCTAAAGAAATAGCAATGATTAAAATCCACCACTCACAGCCAACTACTAATTCTTTACCTAGTTATGGATCTTTAACTGTTAGATATTGTACATATTAAATTTTGAGGTAAAACGTTATAGGGCTAACCTCTGTTTCACCTTTTCAAGACGTACTTTTTATCAGTTCTTTTTTTTCTCCTTTGCATTTTGAACAAACGTTATGTTTAACTATCCTTCTACCAGTCAACTATAGTCCAACCTCCCCCAAGAGACCCCCCAAAAAAATCAAGCCTTGGTCGCTTATGAGAGGTCAAACCATAGGAGGTTTACATTTTTGTGTCATAAGGATATGGTTATTTTCATAAATTTGCTTCATGCCTCAGAGTTTCTGCAGTATTCGAAAATACTGGATCAACCCCGGAAAGAACCAGACATACATGTAAAATTTGTTTTGTGCATGTGAGCGCCAAAGAAATAAGCTTCTTGGGGGTACAGAGACATGCTTACCCAAGACATTTATCAAATTTTATCTAA
Source organism: Pachyseris speciosa (assembly GCA_016490735.1). Lineage (NCBI taxonomy): Eukaryota > Metazoa > Cnidaria > Anthozoa > Scleractinia > Pachyseridae > Pachyseris > Pachyseris speciosa. Next base: position 572,086 of record JAEMWC010000461.1, read on the forward strand.
TGGAAGACTGTTTTCAGCATTCCTGAGGCCAAGAAGGCAGTTTTCTAAGAGAATTCCATGTTCATGATAACTCCCACAGAAAGTAAAGTATTATGAACAACGGTGAGCTCAACGAACATACTGTTGCCAAGAAACACCTTGTCATGTTTAGGGAATGGGCATGCAATCGATTATGCAAAGACTACATGTATGATCAGCCTTAGAAAAGAGGATTATGCTTTTTTATAATAGTAAAGCCTCAGACATTTCCCTGTACTTACCACATCCAGGTCTTCTTTGACTGTGATAGGAGCATCCTTCAGCCGCGCGCGGAGGTTTTCATAGTATGTGTCAGGGATTACCAGAAATTCCATTCCTCTCTCCTTTAAGTTTGATACCTGAGGATAAAACCATAGCATTAGTCGAGTGAACAAACTGCAAATGTAGCTCACTGCATAAAGTAAACTTTAGTCCAAGTTCACTCTTGCTTGCTAAGAATGCATAAAATAAAACCACCAAAGAATCAAGATGCAAACAGCAATGCAATGAATGCAACTTACAAATATTGTACATAAATTACTAGGACATTTTAGTTCTTCACTGGTTCTTAAGCCTGGTTTTCACTAGTGATGCAAGCATAAGTGCAAGCATAAGCACAAGCACAAGAGCGCTTATTTCACTGTGAAAACAGTGGCTTAATGCAAGCTTAGGGGAAGCCAATTGCAAGGATCAGAATGTTTTCTTTTCTTGTGCTTGCGCTTACGCTTGCATTTGCTTACATAGTGTGAAAACGACACTCGTTTTCACTTGGCATAAGCCACTTATGCTTGCGCTTGGGATTGTGCTTGCGTCGCTAGTGAAAACCAGGCTTTAGATGCACCTTATTATGTAAACAGTCTGAGTGAAATGAGCATATTACTGATATAACCAAAATATTAATAATTATTTAAGGTATAGGACGGTGTAGTTGTCTACGAGAAGCTATCCACAATATTTACCAGTAGATGGCTACAGCATAATTATATGTTAAAATAATCCTGCCATAAGACATCAAACAAAGTTCCGAGCAGCAGAGGGTAAGCAGAGAAATCTACTAGGCCACATGCAGTAACAAGATGTCATGTTAATAGTGCTGTCTTCAAAAATACCCTTGGCCTCTGTATAAAAAATTAAGACACTGGTTTGACATGACTTGTGTAACTTACAGTTGCAATGATGTCAGAGGTATTGAGAGCAATGTGCTGCACTCCTGCTGAGCCGTAGTAATCTACATATTCCTGAAATTTGACATGACTTCACATCAGGACAACATGATTATACGAAAATTGAAATAATGAATGTGTGAATGATCATTGCAGTTGTGAACACTACTCATTAGAAGCAGTTATTATAAGCCTGAAAAAATTCAGGCCTGAAATTTTTTCAGGCTTTATTTTCACTACTGCTGAAGTAGTGTTCATAATTGCGATGATCATTCACACATTCATTCTTTAATCTGCAAATTTAAATAATTATGATTTTCATATCTTCATATTCATATAATTTAAATAATATCATTTCATATACGAAACCTCAAGCTAATTAGTACCACAAGTGCATTAGGCAAGGTTAAATTGCTGTGCCTGTACATGCATGTTGTTGAGCCTAATTCATGACTAAGTCAAGGTCTGTGGGGGTGGGTGGAGGAAAGGGGAACCTCCCACCTCCCATAAGAGGGGAGCAGGGTTGGCGTAGTGGTGAGAGCGCTCGTCTTCCACCAATGTGTCCCGGGTTCGATTCCCGGACTGGGTGTCATAAGTGGGCTGAGTTTGGTGGTTCTCTACTCTGCTCCGAGAGGTTTTTCTCTGGGTACTCCGGTTTTCCCTCTCCCCAAAAACCAACATTTGATTTGATTTCATTTGATTTCAGTTCAGTTGATTTAATTTGACTTTATTTGTTTCTGTATTTGCTCGGCCCCACTAGCCTTTGTGCTATAAATACTACCGAGGGTAAATAAAGGTTATTATTATTATTATTATTATTATTATTATTATTATTATTATTATTATAATGTTTTCTCCCAACTCCCGCCACTTTTCACAGTGCTCTCATACCCATGAAATTACAATAGGTGCCTTTAAAATTCTTTGCTCTCCTTCCACTTCCCACCCTCCCTTGTTCTCTTCCATAAGCATCTTCTTTCCCATCCCCTATTCTCCCAGTCTCCCACTCCTTGTTTACCCTGTTACATTTGCATTCTTTCTCATTAAGTTCCTCCCAGTGCATCCATGCATCTCACCCCCATGCTGCTAATTAACATATCATTGCCCAGATATAATACCATTCTGTTTTTTTTTTTTTTTTTTTGGGGGGGGGGGGACTTCCTTCCAGAATAGCAACTATACACTTGCAGTCTAAAGGAGAAGCTTTTTATCAAGTGGAAAGTGGCCTTCCTGTTTACAGATACAGTGTACAATAAAAGTCTGTGTATAAGCCACACCTTTTTTCTCTCAAAAACATCTAGATCTGAGGTTGGAGTTCTCAGAAAAAAACAGAAAAAAAACTTCTTAAGATGTCACTGAATAAACAATATTGTAACAAACTGAAATTACATTGCTGTTGATCATTGCCTTTTTCTTTAGTGGTGGCTCCTAAAGGAGTTGTTTGTATTATGAACACATAAATTTTTTTTACTTGTATCTGGCTTTTTCTCTTGCCAGGAGCAGGTTCATTTATTGGCATCTTTATTGTTTCCTCCCAGTTTGTAACCACGATTGACCTGAGTGCACTGTACTCTGTGTTAACCTAAAGATATTTAAGATAAACGAGAACAAATTAAAGAAAGCCACCAAAAATAATAGCTTATTTTCACAGCTTAAAATAACAGTGTCACGGATCTCACATAATTATGTGCAGTAGTGATACATCAAGTTGAAATAGCTTGCAAGGCTTTTCAAGTTTTGTCGTTGATATATTTCTCCAATTATTTATGCCATCCATATAGCACAGAAAAAACAATCATAAATCTCCAAAAGAGAAATATAGCTGAGCTTTAATATTAAATAATAATAGTTTAAAACCGTATTGTAAGGAATACTGGCCGAAATCAATCCTACGGACAAAACTGAAGATGGTGGACAGGTAAAAAATCTGTTACTCACTCAAGAGCATCATTGTGCATGCTTGGCCATGACATTGCTCCTTTAATTGCTTCAGCCCTGTCAAAATGTTTTGTTGTGGTGGGCAACATAGCTGGAGTAGTAGGCACAAACTGCCAACAACCCTTGCCTGCTAGAGAACTCACACTGAAGTCCAAGTGTGAAATAAGGGGCAAGTAATTTACTGTGGGCGGCAAATTTGCCGACTGCTGGCACATTTTGACATTTTGACATTTTTGCTTGTCTAGGTGCATAGTTTTTCCTTTGATCCAGTACTAGAGGGAAAACTAAGAAAAGTCTCCAGGCACTAACTCAGGGGATAGAGAATGTCAGTTGAGAGTACCAGTACCCCTCAAAGGAAGTTGTTGCAACTTACTCTGTTTCAAGAGAATTGCAAAATTGGCCATTTTGGTAAGAAAGCTCGCCCCTCCCCCCCCCAAAAAAATGGCCAATATCACACTACAGTATGTATAGTCACATCCTATGGGCTCTACCTTTTCGGCATTATTTGCTGTTGACATGAGTATTCTAAAAGCTCTATCAATGATAGACCTGCTAACTTTGAATACCTGCTTGTCATCCACTGACCAAAACCTGTGAAACTGTAAATTCTTCTCGTACCTTAAAAAAGAATATGAGTGCAATAATGCAAATTAAATACTTTGTAGTCTGACCAATAAGATGACACCTGATATTTACAAATTTAGAGCTAACGGGGAACCGTGTGAGTAATGCTTCTGTAAGCTAGTTAAAAAGTTACAACTTATTTGGATCTCATGCTCAGTAGACATGCACCAACTGCACCCCAACAAACACGCTTGCACCCACTGACTGCATCATTTAATTTGCTGAAAAATTTGGAACTATTCCCCAATGCCAGGTTTTTATCCAACTTAAATTAAGCTAACTTTATACCAATCCCTGGTAAAGCAAAACCTACAGTACCGCCTGAAAGTATTGACCCCTTTTCCGCGTCTTTGCCGCGTGACCTCTTCGCGACTTACCACAGGAAAGATACGTCTGGCCTCCCCAAACTGACCCGAAGTTACATTACCGGTAACCCAATCCTCCAAACAAGACCTTGCCTCAGGGCAGATGGTTAAACCCTGCTTAAATTAAAGGTCAACCTCCCCCCCCCCCCCCCCCCCACATACACACACAAAGATCCTTCCTAGACTAATCTCCAAAAGAGGCTGTGTTTGCAACCACCTGAACAATTAACCCAATTCGAGACAATATGACTAACTTTACTCTCCTGATACAGCTTAACCTTCCAGAAGCGACCACTCAAAGCTCAATTCCGCATTTAAAGTGTTTGAAATTCTCCTATCAGATGACTATAATAGCTCAATTGGGAAGAATTCTGACACAGTGGTATGCCAATAGCTGCAAGTTGTAATCCTGCTGATATCAGCAATTTTTTTCTTTGAAACCCCCAGTAGTATAGGCTTAAAATCACACAAGCTTCATGCATGTGGGCAGAGCCGGCAAACCTCTAACTTCCTTGAAGTAACTAGCTAAGCTTGTGGTGTACAATAAGTTCATTGAGGGACAGCTGCATTCATAAGGAGGAGGGCATTTGTCTTCTAGAAACCGAAAAACCACTCAAAAAAGTATCCAAAATTGAAAAACCAAAGTGAATTCCAATTAAAACCAAATAAAAAAACCACCAAAGCCGAAAATTTACAGACCCGAATTTCCCCAACTTTAATCGACCTGATACACATTTTGAAGCACGTGGAGGATACAGACTGAACTACGTTTAAATTTTGTCACACTTTTTGAGGATGCTATTTGTGAATCCGTAGACAGATTTTTGTGTGAGGAGGTGAGTGCATTTGGGTGCCTAAGGCTCAAGAAGATGAGAGCTGAAGGTGCTAGATTCTAGGGGGGTCTGGAGGGAATGCTCCCCCGAGAAATTTTGGAAAATTAGACTGTCTAGCTAGGACAACACTTTGTGCGTTTCAAAGGCCGTTACATAGAAAATCAGACAGTCAAGATCAAATGTAAAAACAGCAATACTTAAGAAAAACGTCTTGTTCAAAATGGATTTTGGGCTTAATCTTTGAGTAGTGTGCCAAGCTCAAGCCTCTTTGAATCCTTCTGGGAAACCAAATCTACCACTTTGCCCAGATTGATGTCTGTATCATAGTGAAAAATTATGTGCATTCATGGAAGCGAAGAGGGCCTTCCTTGAGCCATGCTGGCTCTGTGTGGAGCCGTCTTAAAGCTCCTCCATTTCACATTCGCAGCTTGTGGCTGGAATATAAAAACTGTGCAACAAATTTTCAAGAGGACATAAAGATTTGGGTTCAAATCCTGCAAAGTTTTTGCAGCGGTGTTGGGTCTTTTCTATTGAGTTGCATCCGAAATAGCATTTTTATAGTATCAAGTGAACATAGCAAGGAGTCGCCAGTATCTAGTAAATGGACTTTCGTGGCCCATGGGGGAGTGTATACGCACACATCGCACTCCCACCTCCCTATGGGCTTGATCACGTATATCTTCTAGTCTCTGTTTAAAGGGATTTTGTCACTGCAAAAAGCTATCCTATAGCTCTGAAAACCTCCACCAAAAATCAAGAATTTTGAGAACTTAGACGTGAATTCAGAGATTCTATTGAAATCTTCCAGCAATCAGTCACCCGTGACCTGTTTTGACTGTAAAATGGTCTAGCATGCAATAGCACAGTTTGGCCATCAACGGGAACTTAATGCGACATTTACTGTGGTAAGATAAAAGTACTTTAAAACAGGAGTTGATTATTGAACCTCAATGCCCTTCTAAGTGGCAACCTTGCTTCAAATAGAAAATTATTAGTAGTAGATGCCCCTAACTCATCCTGCTGGCCTTGTGAATTGCTCCCATTGGTACTGATGTAAATGGTACTGATGCTGTCCGAAAAGAAACCAAATGCAAATAGGAAAAACTAAAAACCACATCGGATACACTGTACCAGATCCGAAAAACCACTTGTATTCTGCCTGAAAACCAAATGCTAATAACAGCAAACACAAACTGTACCAGACACCAAAACCAAAAAACCGAAGTTTCTCAGTGCAAAAACTGAAAAACCGGCCTAAAAAATGGCCAAAACCAAAAACCCAATGCCCCCCCTCCATAAGCACTAAATACTCACCATTCAGCAATTGTCACCATTTCACTGTCTGGCTGATTTCCAACCACATGGTCAATAAAATGGAGTTTGCCTGGAGGACTAAGTTGTACATGTAAATCACCAAGAATGACCCAAATGAAAAAAATTATTAAATAAATGCAAAATGATTGATTGATTAAATTGTACATTGTGTTAAACTGTACAAGTCATGTGCTAATTCTACTTTAGTTCTTTTGGTTTGACTGTTTTGGCTTCAATTTTAAGGCAAAAGGAAGCTAGCTAACTTCAAAAGCTGTCAGAATTTAAAAGCTGGATCTAGAAGCAGTCATTTTATTGGAGAAACTTTGCTATTATACATGTACATATGCATATATATGGCTGATGTCTTTTAGTCACAGTCTGGGCCATACCCATGCTAGATGAAAATTTGTCACCGAGGCAATGGGTACAAACACCCCTCTTTAATATTCATTTATTATTTTTCAATGTATAGCCTCTTGGAGAAACATCAAAATGTCTTTGCTCACACCTCTGTGAAACTAAACAGGCTGCTTATGTTTTCGTAAGACTCACATACAAGGAAGGAAAAATATAGCCTAAATTCAAAATTTTTACCGAGGCAAGTGCCTCAGTTCACCTCATACTTAAGCTACGGCCCTGACAGTATTCACAATATGAGTAACTCTACAATATTCTAGGTCGATAGATAGATAGATAGATAGATAGATAGATAGATACATTAGATAGTTTATTTATTACCGATTTGCAACTAAAAGTTGAATTAAACGATTATTTACAAAAAATTGAATATTGATAATTTAAAACAAGTTGTATAAATATATGTATATGAAAACAGGAAATAAAGACACTATATATATATGTACTAAAAAAGTATATCAAGGAGATTTAAAACTCTATTAAAATCGTTCAAGCCTTATATAAGGGCATTAAAAGTAATAAAACTGTTACGAAATCTGTTCGTCTTGAAAACTAGCTTAAACTTCCGCATATTTCTTAGGTTCAAGGTACATGTGTTGCGAGCAGGAAGAAGGTCATGGAGATTGTTCTGTTCGTCCTGTACAACTTCCTTAAATAGTTTATCAACTAGTTCCTGGCGACGGTCTGAAAGTTTAGTTAGGCCTGATTCAACCAAAGCCTCATTATATGAGCAAAGAGGAAAAATGATGCGCATAGCTCGCTTTTGTACTCCTTCAAGCTCGTTGGAGAGGTACGCAGGGAGACCGTCATGAAAGACAGGATATGCATACTCCATGATTGGATGAATACAAGTGCAGAAAAACTGAACTAACTCACGGGTTCCAAGACCAGAGCATTTAAGCTGAGATAAACTATACAAATGCTTCTTAGCTTTCTTGATAATGGAGTCAATGTGACAATTCCATTTCAAATCATTGGAGATGTTAAGGCCTAGTATTTTGGCACTAGTAACTAACTCAATAGGCATGCCATTAACAACAACTGGATTGAATGAGGTAGGGTTGTTAGTGTTAAAGTTTATAAGCAGGTATCTCAGATTAAACAGAAGAGACTCTATCTGATGTGAATATAACAATGCATGACTCTTTAAATTAAAGCTCAATAAATTAAAGTACTCACAGCTTAGCAAGATGGCAATCCTTGGATACTGGAGGTTTATACCCTGGTAGAAACAGGCCACTATATCCCTTTCTCTCAACAAAAGTGTGAGTCGTATCACCATACTACAAACAAGCAAGAAAAGAAAACCCTTACCTTGTTTTATTTCTAAACCAAATTTATGTTAATTTAATGAGTAATTCTGCGTGGGAACTGACTGTTGACTGTAAGCACATAGTTATTAAAAAAAAGGTTTTATCAAAGGAGAGGCTCTATTAAGACTCGTCAGAAAAAAAATGGAAATTAAATGAGACTTGCCTTAAGTTGAAGTTTGATTGGAATTCTACTGATCCAATAGAGATACGAAGGGATTACGTGAGATTGAGTACCGGTATGTGATCAGCAAACGACATACTTGAAATGAGCTGAAATGGACAAGGCAGAGGAAATGTGATGCAGATAGGGCAGAATACAAATGGGATTGGCACGTAATCCCTACGTATCTCTACTGGATCAGTGAGTAGAATTCCAATCAAACTTCAACTTAAGGTAAGTCTTGTTTAATTTCCAATTCTACCTCACCAACCGATACTATGGGATCACATGAGATGTTAAAAGTATTGTCCAAGAGGCTCCCAGTTTAGAATACATGGACATGTAAATACAAGGTGTAAACAACAACAAAAACTTTAATTGAGTAGAATGGAAATAGTGGTATAAACAAGAAGATAAAAAATAGAAAACATAGTAGTGTTCAACAAAGGAGATTGCCTGTCAATGTGCATTTGTAACACTATCCACGACACTCAAACCAAATTGCCCCAGCTTATAAATGTGTTTGTTGTAAAATCTTGACTGAAGGTAGATTCATGAGACCATCCTGCAGTCTTCAGGAGACAGAAGTATCAACTTTCTTGTGGAAGCGGCTTGAGTGCTGTGAGGTGTGAACATTTTCATGTCCACACCTGCATTTTGTAATGTGGTCTTGACCCATCTGGAAATGGTAGACTTGCTCATCACCTTGTGTGGTTTAGTAAAGCTGATATACAAAGGAGTTTGATTTCCCCTGAGTTCTTTAGTTCTCTTGATATATTCAGCTATAGCAGTAACAATGCATAAATCCGGGTCCTCTGGATGTGTAGGAAACTCTAATTCTATATTTGTTAAGTCCCAAAGTAACATCCATACTATCTAAACTCAACAAATTTATCGCCTTGGAATGTTGGGCACTAAGTAAAGCTGTCATTGTGACAGTCTTGAGTGACAGGTCCTTAAGGGACAATTTATCCACTGGAGATAATGTCTTTAAACGATTTAGAACAATATTGGTGTCCCGGCCACACAAAGTTGTTCCTGGGCAGAGCAGGGCGATGCTCAAAAAAACCCTTCATCAACCTAAGGAATAGTGGGTGTTGCCCAATTGGGGTGCCTTATTCCATATACAAAATACATGATAGCACAGATCTTGCTGTATTAATGGCACTGTAATCCAGACCTCTTTTTAACAAAGACGTTAAGAAATCAATTACAGTTCCCAAAGTGGATGAACTGTGATCATTGTGCCTTTTAAAAGTCCAAACACTGTCTGATGTAGGATCCAAACAGCTTTTGAGTGGACGGTGTCCATGAGGACATGAGAATGTCTGAAACTTGCTGCAAAATGTTGAGGCAGTCAAATTATTTCCGGACGCATGGAAAACTGCTAGTTGCATCTTTAAGTTCAGAAGATGCACTAATTCGGGTTTGTATGGCAAAATCAGAGTGTCCTTGGATCTAGGAAGCAAGGGTCAGGACATCTACAGTCAATTAACAGTTGTCCTTAAGTTAGGAAAACTACGTTTGAGTAGTCCAAAGTGGGTCAATTACAATGCCATCTGCTTTTCCTCCTCAATTTTTGCCAAAACCTTGCCAAGCAAGCAAGCTACCCATAATCCATTTATCTAAAGTAAATGCTCACCAGTTATTAGTAAATTGTTTCAGTCTACCTTCTCTGAGTTCATAAACTATGAATAACGACTCATGATGTAAATCCTTTAAAAAGGAGTCCCATTTCTGGGTACTTACATTTGAAAAGGAGTCATATCCTGAGTTGTTGCCTTCCTTTTTGGAAACTTGCCCCTGAGGCTGGCGGTCAGCTTTGTGAATGTTGTTTTGTTGAAGTACATCTGGGGCCTGTGACCCAAAAAATGCTTCTCTTTCTGTCCATATGTGTTTCTGCCTTTGAAACCCTGGTAACCCAATTTTCCAGCAACTTTGTTGCCCTCCTTTGAATCCTTAATGATTTTTTAAAAAGGAGTCCCATTTCTGGGTACTTACATTTGAAAAGGAGTCATATCCTGAGTTGTTGCCTTCCTTTTTGGAAACTTGCCCCTGAGGCTGGCGGTCAGCTTTGTGAATGTTGTTTTGTTGAAGTACATCTGGGGCCTGTGACCCAAAAAATGCTTCTCTTTCTGTCCATATGAGTTTCTGCCTTTGAAACCCTGGTAACCCAATTTTCCAGCAACTTTGTTGGCCTCCTTTGAATCCTTAATGATTTGGGTAGGTCATTGTCCCCAAACAGCAGAGTTGTCACAGGGACATAATTGTCTATATCCTGGGTTCATATCTGGTTTGATAAGTTACCTCCTTTTGAGTTGCAAGTCCTGTTGAGCCAGGCCATGCAGTCATATAGTAATTGCATTTAATATCTTCTACAAACCTCCATTAAGGTCAATCTTTGCAGGAGCATTGTCAATCTTTGCTGACAAAATATTGCCTGCCAAACAGGCCAATGACATTACAGTCTTTTCCAAATATTTCCGAGTTTTTTGCAGTTTTATGTCCCTTAACTGATTTTGAGGGGCCCCACAACTTTGAACAAATCTCAGGATTGATCTTGGGCACCTGAGGATTACAATAATTTATTATTTGGTCTAGGGTATTTTTCAATTGTCAATGTGGAGTCATTGACAATGCCAGCCAATTTTGCATTAATATCAGCACTTACTTTTGTGTCTGTAGTAAAACCTCCAGCAATTTCTGCAAAAAGTTCATCCTCCTGCTCAATGGTTTTGTGCAGTTTTTCTTTTCCCACCTTTTCATCATCCTTCTGACACTTGTTTTGAGGTCCTTCAGCTAAAAGCTTGTTAATGTAATGACAGAGATAAATCACCATCTAGTGATGTCAATGATTCAGACCTTGTGTCTGTATTTTCTTGGGGATCGCTTGGGTCACCTGTTATCAATGCCTCATTCAGGAAGTTAATACTTTCTCCCATAACTTGCAGCATGGCATTCAATTTTGATTGCCCACTCACTTGTTGTAGAAAACAAACGCTTGCATCGTTGCCAACAATTTTGCCATTAAATCCTTGGTATTTGAACCAAGTTGCATTGAAGCAGAGCTCTTGGACGAATTGTGTCCACCTTGGCTCTGGTTAGCAGAGTCTTTGACTTTTTTGCGATGATTGTCTGTAGGGCTTATGTTTGTTTGTTGATGCTTTTGGCCCTGAATGTGATCACTTCCTGTCCCAGGATTGGGTAGGTTGTAAGTTTCCCTCTTGTGGTACAGGGCTGGATAAAGCAACAACTGCATCTTCTGACATAGGCGCTGTTTATAACTTACTTTTTCACAGAATTCAACTTGTCCTTCTACTTTGTTGGGTTTGCCAGTTGCTCATGTGGTTTGCTGGTCACGTGCTCAATCTCACGTGATCCCATAGTATCAATTGGTGAGGTAGAACTTATATTTGAAAAGAATATCAAAGCTTCAAATTACACCTGCTTGAAAGAGTTTACTCAGATAATATTGTTTTAAGACATTACCCTGCCTCTCAAAGTTAAATTTTGAGGCAGGCCTGTCAACCCCATTTTACACGATCCCGGTCTTGCTTTCTATTTTCCTCAATTATTGCTCCATTTATAATAAATGGGACATATTCATATGTGTGCAATGGATCCATAATAAAACTACATTCATGACAATAATGACTGTCATGTTGTCTAGCTGTAGGTATTGTGGATAAAGATTCATTGACTCGTTATCCTTCAGTCAGAATAAAACCATCAGCTTACAGTAATTCCATACAAGATTATAATTTCTTCAATCTATACCCTTTGTGGAACATACCTTACAGAATTGCATGTAAAACTACCGTACAAACTTGTGTTTAAGCCACATCTTTTTGTGCAAATTTGGGGCTCAAAATCATGGGTGCAGCTTATTTACAAGACCATTGCTTTCAGAGAGAGTCATCTGCCTTCTATGGGGTCACAAATAGCACTAAAAACCTTTAGTAAATAAAGATTAAACACATTGCTTTCGGTAGAAATGGCGGCTCCTAAAGAAGCTGTTTGTATCTTCAGGTTCTAAACCTGAATCTTCCTTGCCAGTAGTTCTAACTGGCATAGAATCTCCATACTTCCACAAAGCTGCTTTATACAGTGTCTTCTTCGACCTACATGTACCTACCTGTATCACTTCAACACTGATCTCTCCACTGTGTTCAAGAAATACCACACTGTATGGGAAAACGCGCAAGGAAAATGGCTGACTGTTTCATTGCACTTTATTTTCATTCAAATTCAACCGTTAGCAGTCCCAAGAATTAAAGAAATTGATTAAAGATAAGCCAAGTAAAAGGTATTTTAAGCGTTGTTCAACATCTTAAGGTCACTGCAAATACACAGCATTTATTTAGTTTTTGGCAAGTTTATCACAAACAACTGTGAATAAGAATTTTGCCAGAGTGCTTTTTTTCAACTTTTTTTTTCTCATAACCATGCTTGAAATCTTGGGGTGCGGCTTATCTACGAGTGCGGCATATACGCAAGTTTTTACAGTGTATTTTTTTCCTAGACTTGCTGAAACTCTCTTATGCAATCCTCACTATTGTCTTAAAACACAAAATTGCACATTGATACATGCATGCTGCTGCACATTTACTCACTGTCTGAACAGTGGCAAAAGTCACAGTGCCTCCTTCATCTGTCTCATCCCATGGCTCTTGCACTGACATTGCACCACGCTTGAGGGCAGCCTAATTAACAAATAAATTTAGTGCAATACAAAATTAAATGAAGCACAAGTTTCTAGCAGCTAGGACACAAATGGAAGACCCAGGAAACAGTCACCAGCTGAAGGGGAGAGAGGGTTCAACACCCTCACTGCGGAGACAAATAGTCAAGAAAAATTACAACAAACACTTGGCCAGCTAACCTGATTTCAATACAGTTTTCATAGCTAAAGAACCACTTAAACACACTTATATATCTGTCAGTTTAGAGACCTCAAGAATTCAATAAATTAGTGAACCCTAGCCTGTCTCAAACTTACTAAACAGCATAAAATTAAGGTGACTCTTATAAACTTAAAGATGCATTGATCATAAGCTTAGTTCAACTTGCAATAAGTTTATCCACTGTGAGTCACACGAGCCATCCATGCGAGTCATGTGAGCCACCCATGTGAGTCACGCGAGCCTCCCATGCGAGTCATGCAAGCCATCCATGTGAGCCATGCGAGCCATACATGCAAGTCATGTGAGCCATCCAGGGAAGATGTTACACTATGCAACACAATTGTTGTAAGAAGCATTAATTGCCGAAAGTAGAACAAAATGATCACAAGAAATGTTTGTGTCAGGGTACTTTACACTACAACTGTAAGTGCTGAGCAATTTTTAGTGTAACTTTTGTCAAAACAACATTGAAAATTAATCTACATTTCTTACATTCGTGTGGTCGTATTTTATAAAGCAAAATAAATGTCTAGTTTAGTGGCTTGCCAACACTGAAGCAGTGTTATTAAGTGGCATTTGGATCCTGCTGTTGTTGTGAGGTGAAGGATTAAAAATCTGAAACCCAATATTAATACAGAGACTTCACACAGACCAGACCAGAGACCAGATTCGCAACTTTTCAGTTTTTAGTTGCCATTGTTACTACCCTGCATGGCTCACATGACTTGCATGACTGACTTGCATATCGTACACACTTGAAACAGAGTCAAGAACCATCTGAAAGTCCTAGGACAAGCCCAGCATCAAGCCCGAAAGACGTGCAACTGTATCACTCAACACTGTCAATATAAACACGAGGACAAAATACTTGAAAATATCCCTTTGCGGATGGCACCATTTGTTAGCAATTCAGTTTCTGAAGTGGCCTACAAAAAGCTGAAAAGTGACAGTGACTGGAAAGCAAGTTAACCATGGAGTTGGCTGTGGTTCGAAATCCCATGCACCTATGTCTTTTCTGGGAGCTTAAGAACAATGTCCAAAAAACAAAACAACATCCAGTTGGGTAATCCCAAAGGTGGTGATCACTGATGCTCAGTCATGGTCACTTACAAGAGCTTTTGATTAGAGGCAGGTCTAAAGTGCACATTCCAAAGGTCACAGGTACAGTTCACTGTTTCATTGATTGGTAACTCAGCCAAACACTTTCTCCTCAAACTAAATCAAAATTTTGAATAGTGATTAGGGCTAGGACACACTTTTGGGCTTCTTTATTTATCTGTAGCACAGTCACCTGTATGTTGACCTGTGGACAGGGGACAGCTTCAACTGTATATAAAGCATGGCAGTGTCATTGAAATGCTATACCTTGTAAAGACCAATGCAATCCTCCACTTCAAAAGCAACATCTTTCACACCATCACCATGTTTCATCAGATGTTTTCCCATAGCTAGTGATGAAATTAAAACTTACAACACTATAGCTAGAAGTTAAGTAAGGTTATAATTTAAGTTTATTGACCGGTAGATCTATACAGGGCTTCTAATAATTCACTAGGGCGTGAATAAAGCAAAATTGACTTGAAATTGTGTATGATCGTGTAATTTGCTCATTTCCACATAATTCTGTGGAAAGAAAAAAAACACCAAGGCAGAACATTAGAAAGCTGGACAAATTAAGATTATGAAGCAGTATTTGTCATGATTAATTTGCATAATTATAATACATTATCATAGCCTCCACGTGCTTGTAGAACTGGGCTTATGCAATAAATCTTGTTGTTGTTAACATGTCGCTTGTGTGCGAGTGAACATTATATGGTGTCAGAAGTGAAATATGGAAGTTTTCAAGCCTCCAGGAGCTCTAGTGCTTGAAGGGAATCTTGCCGAGAATTGGAGGAGATGGGTGCAACGCTTTGACTTATATTTGACGGCGTCGGGAAAGATCGAAGAAGATCAAAAGGTGCGGTGCGCCATTCTCCTGCACACAATCGGCGAAGAAGCGCTCGAGATATACAATACGTTCCGATTCGCTACTGGTGAAGATCCTAACAAGATTGATCACCTGAAGAAAAAGTTTGAAGATTATTTCAATCCGAGAAAGAATACTGTGTTCGAAAGATACAAGTTCTGGGAACGTAAACAACAAGAGGGCGAATCTATCGATCAGTTTATCACCGAATTGAAGACTCGTGCGAAGTCATGTGAATTTGGCGCCCAGCAAGATAGCCTGATTCGAGACCGAATTGTATTTGGTGTAAGTGACACTCGTCTTAAAGAGAGATTACTTCGTGAATCGTCTGATCTTACCCTTGAGAAAGCGGCGAGTCTTTGCAGAGCGGCAGAAGCTAGCGCTAAACAACTAAAGGAAGTGCAGACTTCGGAGAAGATCCCCGTTCACGCGCTAAAACCAAGAAACAAACCAACCAAGCCAGCGCCCGCCACAACATCGCGCCAGCTGCAGCAATTTAACTGCAAGAATTGTGGAACAAAGCACTACCCGCGATCGTGTCCAGCGTTTGGAAGACACTGTCACATCTGCAAAGGGAAACATCACTACGCTAAGATGTGCCCACAGAAGAATTCTCGAGTACACACTGTGACTCCGAGCCAAGACGGCGCCATTGGTCGACAGTGCAAAGTCCAAACCGAAGAGTTATTTATCGGAACAGTCACCGGTGTGGCTACTGATTCAGCTTGGTTCTCCACCGTAACTGTCGGTGGATCGTCTGTTAAATTCAAGCTGGATACTGGCGCCGAAGCGAATGTTTTGCCACTCAGCGTCTTCTCCGAACTCCAGAACAAGCCACCTTTAATGCATACCAGTGTTGTTCTGTCTTCGTATGGAGATTTCAAGGTAAAACCCGAAGGGAAAGTCACCCTGGCTTGTGAGGCTCAAGGATTAAAGGAAAGCCTTCCATTTTTCGTTGCTGCTGTTAATTCACCACCAATTTTGGGGCTCTCGGCGTGCTCAAAATTAAATCTGGTGAAAAGAGTAGAAAGTGTTGCCCAGGCCCCTCGCACAAAAGAAGAAATTGTTGACAAGTTTGCTGATGTGTTCAGTGGGTTAGGCTGCATGAAAGGCGAGTACCACATTGAGCTGGATGACTCCGTTCAGCCCGTCATTCACCCGCCTCGAAGAATACCGTATTCCCTACTTGAGAAACTTAAAGCAAAACTTCAAGAGTTGGAGGAGAAAGATGTTGTCCAGAAAGTTGACAGACCCACCCCATGGGTTAACAGCTTAGTCATTGTTGAAAAGCGTGATGGTTCTTTGAGACTGTGCTTGGATCCTAGAGATCTCAACAAGGCTATTCGGAGAGAGCACCACAGGATACCCACAGCAGAGGACATTGCAAGTCGCCTCAGTGGCAAGAAAGTTTTCTCCATTGTAGATGAAAAAGATGGTTTCTGGCAGGTGCCCTTAGATGAAGAAAGTTCCCACCTCTGTACTTTCAATACCCCCTTCGGCCGCTATCGGTTTAAGCGTATGCCATTCGGCATAAGTTCAGCACCTGAGGTGTTCCAAAAGAAGAATGAAGCCCTGTTTGGAGATATTGATGGTGTGGAGGTCATATTTGATGACATCATTGTTGCAGCTACAGATGAGAAGGAACATGATGAAACTATGCTTAAGCTTCTGGAAAGAGCTCGACAAGCAAATGTAAAGTTCAACTCTGCAAAGCTGCAATACAAAGTTAGTGAAGTCAAGTACATGGGAAACATTGTTTCTGAATCAGGACTGAAACCTGATGTTGAGAAAGTGTGTGCTATCACACAGTTGCCCTTGCCTCAGAGGAAAGAAGAGTTGCAGAGGTTCTTAGGGATGGTGAATTATTTCTCCCAGTTCATTCCTAATCAGTCAGAAATTACTGCACCCTTGCGAAATCTTCTAAAGAAAGATGCTATGTGGATCTGGTCATATGAGCATACTCAAGCAGTAGAGCGTCTGAAACACATCCTCTCTAGTCAGCCTCTTCTGAAATTCTATGACCCCACCAAACCAGTCAAATTGCAAGTGGATGCCTCTAAGTCTGGTCTTGGGGCATGTGTCCTCCAAGATGGACACCCGATCGCTTACGCTTCTCGTTCCCTCACCCAAGCGGAGGAGCATTACGCCCAAATAGAGAAGGAACTTCTTGCAGTTGTATTTGGCTGCGAGAGATTTAACCATTATGTGTATGGGCGGCCAGTGGATGTGGAGTCAGACCATAAGCCTCTAGTGTCTGTTAACAAGAAGCCGCTGACCAAAGTATCTCCAAGGCTCCAACGGCTGCTTCTTAGACTTCAGAAGTACGAAGTTAACATCACCTATGTCCCTGGCAAGTACATGTATGTTGCAGATACACTTTCAAGAGCTTACTTGGATGAACCACCCTCGGAGCAAGAATTAAGTGACGACATGGAAGTAATCGTCCACAGCCTCGTGGAATGTCTTCCTATGACTAAAGAGAAGCTTGCCCAGATGAAAGCAGCAACAGCTCAAGATGAAATCCTTCAGATGTTAAGTAAAGTTGTAAAGAATGGCTGGCCATCCCACAAAAGCAAATTACCTGCATCCGTTGCCTACTACTGGAATTTGCGAGCTGAAATTCATGAAGCTGAAGGTCTGTTATTCCTTGGTGAGAAGCTCATAATCCCTCAAGAGATGAGACAGGGTGTTCTAAACTGCATACATGAGAGTCACCTTGGTATGGAGAAATGCAAGTCAAGGGCTAGAGCTGTCGTCTATTGGCCCGGTATGTCTACTGCAATTGAAAGAATGATCTCCAAGTGTTCTGTATGTCTAAAGTACCAAAGAGAGAATCAGAAGGAGCCCTTATTACCCCATGAAGTCCCTCAGAGGCCATGGCAGAAGCTAGGTGCAGACATATTTGAACTGAACTCTAAGTCATATTTACTTGCTGTTGATTATTATTCTAAGTACCCTGAACTTTGTCTCCTAAGAGACAAGACAGCTGGTTCTGTTATAACTGGTATGAAATCTATGTACGCCCGGCATGGAATCCCAGATGAAGTTATTGCTGATAACATGCCCTTTTCAAGCAAGGAATTTCATCAGTTTGCAAAAGATTGGGGATTTCAAGTCACCACCTCAAGTCCCAGATACCCACAGTCCAATGGGATGAGTGAAAGGGCGATACAAACCATCAAGAAGCTGCTTAGGAAAGCATTTGAAGATGGAAATGACCCGTATATAGCTCTCCTGGAGTACAGGAACACTCCAGTCTCAGGACTAAAGGAGTCACCTGCACAATTGTTGATGAGTCGCATGTTGAAGTCCAAGTTGCCTTCTACGGTATCCCTCTTGAAGCCTCAAGTGGTTCACAATGCCTATGACAAGCTCAAAGAGCGTAGGGATAAACAGAAGATGTACTACGATCGCAGCGTAAAGCGGTTACCTGAGATCAAGCCACATGAAACAGTGCGTATACGAATGGGAAAGACCTGGGAGCCGGCAACTGTTACTGCGCAGCATACAGCTCCTAGATCCTACGTAGTCTCAACACCTGACGGCACTGCATACCGTCGCAATCGTCGACATTTGTTGCTAACAAATGAGCCCCCAGTAGTGAGTACGGGACCACCCCTAGATGAAGCAGTGATACCGCCTGTCTCTGACACACCCGCGGTTCCTGTTAGTAATGCTGATTCGGCCCTGCCTGTTGCCAATGAAAGCAGCCCTCTGCCGACACAAGCAAAGTGTACCTCCAGTGGCCGTACTGTGAGATTGCCAGCAAGATACAAGGACTATGTTATGAACTGAACTGTTCTGTTACAGCAAACAATGCAAACATTTGAGCAAAGTTCATTTTATTAATTATTGCTTGATGATTAGTTAACCATTCATTCCAGGTTTATCTTGTTTTAAAGGAAGGGAGGTGTCATGATTAATTTGCATAATTATAATACATTATCATAGCCTCCACGTGCTTGTAGAACTGGGCTTATGCAATAAATCTTGTTGTTGTTAACATGTCGCTTGTGTGCGAGTGAACATTATAGTATTCTTACAGTGTACCTCTGACAACCCTTTGAAAACCATTTAAAACACAACATTTTCATTAGCCTACATGTAGTCGTACCCATGCACCCCCTGAGGAAAAATGGGGAGGGCGGTATAGCTACATGTAGGCTACATTTTCATTGAGGATGGTGCCTCTAAAACTGAGCAACCAGGCCTTGGGCATACAGGGAGTTTTAAATCTAAAGCAATAATAAAATGCCAACTGGATCATGAAAACTAACCAATGTAGTCCTTGCTCAAAGAAAAATAATATTAAGTAATTTCCTTTGCTATACACTTCTCCTTGAGCTCTGATCCTGCACATGCCACGCAATTTGCTATCAATGCCACACTATTTCCCCAATTTTTGTCCAGCTACAGAACTGCATTGGTAATTAAATTTTTCATTGAGAAGAAGATAATTAATATTTTTATGATGTTGCTAGCTACAGTCTTACCTCTAGATCTTTCAGCTACACTGTACATGCATAAACTTAAATCAATACCACGAGAGATTAATTTGCTTGACATGCTTTATGATCATGGTGAGGTTGATCAATGCCCATTAAAATCATGTTTCATGAAACTGCCACAGTTTAGGTTGATTGCCGTAATGCTGTGGACAATTACACAGTGTACCATCAGTCTCCCAAATGAAGATGGACACGTCAATTTTGTTTCAAAAAAGGCATTTGCTGAGAATTAACATTCTCTAATGTGTGTTTCCAGTAAATATCCATATCCCCACCACAGAGGGAATTGGAAATTCCAGAGGGGTGGGGGATGGGGGTCAAAGCCCCAGGAAAATCCAAAGGGGAGTGGGTAGATGATTATTTTTTTAGAAGTGCATGATTATGCGAGAAGTGAACATGAAAGCTTCTTCTTACTTTTGGTGACTTTTATTTCAACTAGTATTGAGGGTCAAAAACGAGAATCAAGGACCAAGAAACGACAAACACCAAGTTAAATTACTGTGCCTCTAATTAATATAAACTCAACAAGAGTTAGGAAATCATATCATCAAACGAGAAATCATCAGGAATTTAGAGCAAAAGCGCTTTTCAATATCGTGCTGCCTTGAGTGCATGGGTGCAGTACACTAATTTGCATAATGTCAAAAGAAACTTGAAACCTTCCAACACCGTGTAACACAATTATCATTTTTTCATTTACTCAATGAAAGACATCTTTTGTTCTTGTTTATACTCTGCTGAACCACCAGTATAAATTATGAGAAAAAAATTCAAAGATGAACTAAGTTTCTCTTCATCTGAATGAGAAAAGCGTGGCACACTACATGCAGTTTCGTTTTGGAATGAATTTCGTACTTCATGCATACAACTTGTTCCTTGATATTATCGCTCAGTGTGAAAGTTGTCATTGTTTCTTTCTGTTTACAATTACATTCGCAAAGGGGGGGGGGGATGTGGACATCTTACACGAAATTCACTCTGTGGTGGAGGTATGGATATTTTCTGGAAACACACAGTGTTTACTTCAAATTTACAGTACCTACATTTGTATAACTAAATTTGCACTGGATATGATTTTAAATGTTACCGTTTTTTTTAATATTTTTCTAGCTAGTGATCAACAAACAGTGATCCTTACTCTCTGTTATCTCTCCTGTTGGATTCAGTGGAGACTGGAACACAAATATTATCTGAAAAAAAAATTCAGGGTGCTTCTGTTAAATGACAATAATCTTTAATTCAAACACCATTAGAGGCCAAGTGCAGCACTGTGTCCACAAAAATTAATTATCTCAGGTAAGCAGTGACAGTGACAGTAAGCAGTTTTCAGGGTGGGCATCATGATCAAAATGTCCTGTACAAAATGGACAACTCTGCAGTGTAGTTTTACTGGGCATTTTTACAAGCTTTTGCTACTCTTTTGTTAATAAGCTCTCTGAAGACAGATTAAGTAGGTGTGGATCCACACCAGTTTCTACCATTTCACAGAAATAATTGGTCAGATTTCTCACAATAAATTATAGAGGAGCTCTGGCAGCCAGAAGGGCTGCCAAGCGGAGCACCATGGTTAAGAAAATATTATAGTAACCTATCTATTTGAGAAATTTTGGTTTTGGTCACCGTACATACGTGTGTACGTATGCCCGTACATCTGCCCTTACATGTATGCGATATGAAAATTTAATGTCCTATTAATTGTGTGTTCTAACCCGCATTTTTGTATCCTAATAATAACAAATATTAACCCATTGGCACCCGTGCCGGCCAAAACCGGCCGTAAAAAGCTCCCATGCTTCAAAACATTGCAACTTTCTCAATCGCACGAATATTGCCTTAACTGTTAGTTGTGAGCACGAAATGGAATGCCCTTTAAATTTGGATATCCAATAAATGCAAGAAACGTAGCGATTTTTACCAAATATGGCCTTTTGAGTTTGGACAAGAACAAAACTGGCCGTTTTTAACGTCAAAGAGAAACAACAAAAATGCCCCTTTTTGCCTTCATGTTTTTTAGGGAAATCATCGTCGAAAAACACAAAATTCAGTCCTTTTTCTAGCTTAGAAATGACTTTTTTTGTTCATATTCTTCTCCCGAGCGTAGATACAGCCTTTTGTTCCAGTGCATTCGGGCCTTCCCAACATTTTCAACATCTTGAGCGCATTGCATGCTGGGAACTAACGAGAATTTTTGACAGCACCCGTTCCTTCCCCCAATTCTTTCACATAGCCACTCCGACCTACCGCCAAAATTTCCTGCTCG
This sequence comes from Pachyseris speciosa, assembly GCA_016490735.1. Lineage (NCBI taxonomy): Eukaryota > Metazoa > Cnidaria > Anthozoa > Scleractinia > Pachyseridae > Pachyseris > Pachyseris speciosa. The sequence continues at coordinate 593,872 of JAEMWC010000461.1, forward strand.
TGGTCATCTTCAGTACTCAGAAATTCCAAAATATGTGGCGGTAGGTCGAGAAATTCATCAATAGTCGAGTCCCAAAGGTACTAAGTGTTCGACCGGCCAAATTCCCAGTTCGTCGAGTAACAAGCCAAATTCAACAACAAAGTACATCACCTTGCTCGATTCTTTGAGAAAGTGGACTCTTAGCTACTGTCATGCTTAATGATGCTCATCAGGCAGCCGCTAAAGATGAAAAATGGCTGTAAATTTAGCAGAAATCGCAAGCAAACCGAACTTGGGCCATTGTTGTCGCTTCACGGATAAAAAATAGCTACGTCAAAATGACGTTTTCAGAAACCTTGAGCCTCCAGTGGCTTAGGACAGCACCACTTTTCCCTGGTAGTTCAAATAAAGAGTCACGAATTGCTATTCATCGTTTATAGGTGGAAAATCACTCCGAAAATGTAAAAACCTGCGGTAGTCAATGGGTTAATAATCCAACATGGCAGCCACACTCCAGCTGACCAGCTAGTTTACAGCATATATCTTTGATATTGGACGTCCATGTTATGGCCAACTGACACCTGTCAAAACAAGGTATCTGCTGACCAGTATTATGTGACCACATAGCTAGTTTTGGTCACCGTACATATGTGTGTACGTATGCCTGTACGTCTGCCCGTATGTCTGCCCTTACAGTATTGTGCAAAAGTAATGCAAACGAAATTCGCCGAATTTCGTTCTTTGTTCTCGTGAACTTTCGCGCGAAATTTCAAGCGAAAAGTTTCACCTTGAAAGATATTTCGAGCGAAATTTCGAAAGTATCGCACGATATTTCGGAAGGTCAAATGAAAAATCACTATCATAAAAATTCGCACGGCAACTCGCAGCAACTACAGTGACTAAGAACCTGAGCAATAGCAAGGTTCACATCGCTTCCGATCACACAGCCGAAAAGTCAGTCTGAAAACCTGAACAAAACTTATCGTAATCTGACTTGTAAACGTTTACTAACAAATAAATGTCAACCTTAATAAAACAACAATAAAATACAGAAAGATCACCTACCTACCTGGAGTCAAACACACAAGTAAGCGAGAAATGTTTTTTATGACAAGAGCGTACAGGTAAGTCGCGCAAAACGTAAACAAAACACTTCAGTCGACTGTGGAATGAAGTTCCATTATGTTCCTTTACCGTTACCGCTCTAATACTTGTGTGATGCTAACGGGATGAAAATATAACCTCTGATTGAGAATAGTCCACGTTCAGTTTCTTAAAAATATAATGTAATGATTAGGATTAAGTGGAAAGTGCTGTAAAATAGTAAACAAAAACGAATTGCGGTTGTTTCACCAACGAGCAACAAACAATTCAGTCGATGGAAAGTGGTGCCTAAATTTAAAATGTTAATTCCATGACCGTAATTCTCTTATACTTGTGTAATGCTAACAAAATGAAAGGAGTTCCCTGAGAAGGTTGCAATGGCTGAGATTGTTAACATCAAATGTCCAAACTTTTCGGAAACAACGTATTTGCATAAAACTAAGATAATGCTTCTCAAATTACATGTACGACACATTTGAAAAGTCACGTTCGATCTGACGGGATTCATATTACTTGCACGCTAAACCTCAATGTAACAAATGGTTTTCAACGAATATGTGAGTGATCATTGCGGTTATGAACACTACTTAAGCAATAGTGTAAATAAAGCCTGGAAAAAAAAACTAGGCAATTGAGGCTTGTGCAGGATTCGAGACTGTGTGGAGACTGAATCGGGCAAGAACGCACATGGCCGTATAGTGTGACAAAGCCTTGTTTTTGTCTTGAAGAATAAATACATTTAATGTCGCTGGAACTCATGCAAGTGTGAAGTGTCTTTCAGTTTTACTTTCTAAAGCAGACCATGAACAGGAAAGCTTCATTTCCAGAATGTGACACCTTTATATGGAGGCGTAAACACAGACATTTTAGAATTTGCTTGGCACGTGTTAATGTTTCCATGTCAGGTTTGTGGTGCGAGGGAGATGGAACGAAACGATAATAAATGTATCATTTACACCAAGCGAAAAATCACCAGATACAAACGAAAATTCGCTCGAAATATTGCTAAGTGCCACGAAATTTCGCTTGAACTATCGCAGAGTGCCGCGAAATATCGTTGTTGCTCAAACAATAGGACTCCCAAAATATCGTCGAAAAATCGCTCCAAACGAAATTTCGCTAATTATCGTCGAATATTCGCAAATATTCACGAAATTCGTCGAATTTTGTTTGCATTACTTTTGCACAATACTGTACATGTAAATGTATGCGATATGAAAATTTAATGTCCTATTAATTGTGTGTTCTAACCCGCATTTTTGTATCCTAATAATAATAATAATAATAATAATAATAATAACAAATATTAATAATCCAACATGGCAGCTACACTCCAGCTGACCAGCTAGTTTACAGCATATATCTTTGATATTGGATGTCCATGTTATGGCCAATTGACACCTGTCAAAACAAGGTATCTGCTGACCAGTATTATGTGACCACATTGCTGGCTCAAGTTAAGACCTCATCGAGGTTAGCTTTTTTTTAAGTTGACTGCTGACCAGGCACTGGTTTTCGACTGGATTGCAGGCTCAAGCCAGGTGTGGGACAACCAAACCAAAATGAGCAGCTCAAGATTTCACATTCAGTTGGTTTCTTCATTTTGAGCAAAACAACTTCATCATTTAATGAGTAAAAGGCATAAAAATCAAGAACTACTTATTATAAAAGATACTTCAGAAGGTGAATTTTCAACTGATAAATTGGAAGAGCAAAAGATTTTCCTCAGGAAATTCTTTAATTTTGGATCCACTTGTATGGCGCCCGGACTATGTGGATGAAAAACAAAATGAATTAATGTTTCAAGGGCTTGTTCACTTTACCGCGCCATCTTGCAGCTCACCAAGAAAGTTCACTTAACAATTCATCGTCATTAATGGGAGGAACGAGTAGCTCAAACTTGGTGGAAGAAGTTCTTTCTTTGGACAAACCGTTTGCTATTTTTGTAGATGCGTGTTTTTACTAAAGTGGATCGATGCGTATTTTCAAGTGGTAGAAAGCTTGACAACACACGTAACTTAAATAAATTGAAGCTTAGCATTTGGTTTAGTTGTTGTTACTTTTGTTCAGGAATGAAACTTGTATTTTTGTCTTGAAGTAGTTAATCCTTGGCAAAAACAGCAATTACTGAGATATGCTTGAATTGAAATGGAACAGCCGGACATTCATGCACAGTTGGTAAGATGGTAAGAAGTCAAAAATTTTTTTCGTCAAAAGTGCCTGATTTTTTGCATATGACCTTTAATTTACTTATTTATTTATATTTATATTTATATTTACTAATTTAAGTTGGCGAAAAAAACAGCAAGGCATTGTTAAGTAAGTAAATTGAAGGCCATATGCAAAAACTCAGGCACTTTCTATGAAAAAAATTTTTTGGCCTAAATAGTCACTTAGAGGGTTTTCCACTAGCCTCTTCAATTTACAAATATTTGAATCCAACTCAAATTATTCTTGGTTTTCATGTGATAGCAGAAAAAACTAAAATTATAAATTTTGAGGTTTACCTTTATCAGGTAAAAGACATAATTTTTAAAGATATATCTGCTAGCCTGTTTCAGCTATGTAGCATGCTTTGTTTTGAAAATAGAGCAGTTTGAATTTAGAATTATTTTACAATGTGTGACATCCGGATTATGCTTCTGAGAAACATGTCACATAAACAAGAATTAATATCAATTCATGTTCAGGTTGTGTTTTTGAGTTCTGAATTACCAATATGTTAACTAAAGAGAAGTGTCTTACTAATACAATGGAGTGTAATCAAAACCTGGGCCAGGGCCCATGGGCCACCCTGTGGGCCACCTATGAAAAGACTGGGACTTTAAATTTATCAAAATTTTTTTTAAATTATTAAAATTTTAAAATTATGTTAAATTTATTTTTTAATTATTTTATAATCATTGGGGTGATGGCGGGTGTCTGTAAAACAAGGACCGGATACCTGCGGATGGCGGATGTGGATGGTGGATGGGAAGATATGGAAAGTGCGGATGGAAAAAATCTAAAAAAGAAAATAATAACAATAAAAGAAATACAGCTGAAAATAGCAGTTTAAGCAGAAAAACTAAAAACAAATAACGAGAGTGTACCCCATAGCAACAAAATTGCATTTGTAAGTCATTCATTTGACAATTCCACCCAAGAACTCCAACAACAAAGAAGAACTGTCAAAACCAGATTGATTTCCTGATGCGCGAAAGAAAATTTGCTGGGTTCATTTTCTGTAGCAGGTGCTGTAAAATGCGTCCTTTATTCACATTTTTTTACAGCGTTTTTAGGACAAGACACAGATTTTTCAGAATTCCACCATTCACATTTTATCATAAAAATAAAATATTGTAGCCAGTTAAACCTTATACCATTTACTCGTGTAGCAATTCTGTAATAAACTGCCGTTTCACGCCTATCTGGCTTTCATTCGTTATGACCACCGAAGACCTCCAACAAACGACTGAAGAAATACTGTGAAAACCAGATTGATTTTCCGATGTCCTGATAATTTTAAAGATACAGTAACATACTTGCACTACAGAAAATTTGCTGGGTTCTTTTCCTGCAGCAGGCACTGTAAAATTGGCAAGGGTAGCGTGAATGGGGAAAATATAAAAACAAATAAAAACATTAAGACATTAGCCAAAATCGGAACTGAAATACTGTACCTTTGTGTGCTCTTTGTTACACCATATACTTGCATAGGAATTTTGTAATAAACTGTTGTTGCATGAATAAAAAAAAATGAAATACAACTTAAATCAGCTTAACGAGAGACACCCCTTGGCAACAAAAACAAGCATTTGTGATTTAAAATATTGTATATTTGTTGTCTTGTCTAGGAGCTATTTGTTAATCCTATCTAGACCTTAGTTATACTAGATGAATGTAGCAAAGGAAATTAGATTATATTTGACCAGCTGTTGGTGTTAAGAAAGTGGCTAAGATCTTAAAATAAGAAATTTAGAGCCATCATGCCACTGAATTGAAGCAGGTTTTTATGAATCTGCTTAATGGTATTGTGTCTTTCACCATAGACATAAACAGGAACAATGACTTGTTGCAATCACCGCCACTCCGTCGGCATGTGATGCTTGCCAGGCAACCTGGCTCCAGTTGTTCGTTCTTAAAATATCTAGGAAAAAAAAGCCATTTGTATTTATCAAATTATTGAAAAGATGGTGTTTTCAGCACTTGCACAAAGATGGATTGGAATGTCATAGCACAACAGCTGAAAAATTTTGTTCACTACCAGCATCGTTTGCCATTCACTATACTTCTTGGGTGGCAAACCATGCACTCAAACACCTTTACAATAACAAACTGAACCCGCATGAGGAGAACTGCTTTAGCGTCACATGAACGGTAGCCACTTTGCCTTGAGAGAATTGACTTGAACTGAATTTATTATTGCTAGGGCAAAAACGCACCCTTTATAATCATGATTTTGCTTTATACAGGGACTGCGGAGACGATTTTAAAGTGTTAGCCAGGGCTTAAACATCTCGCCAACTTCAAGCAATACAATTCATACATTATCCATGTCATCTGTAGTCATCTGGAGCCCTAAGAAATCAATCCAAGAAAAAAGTAGTCGGGCTGTAGTCCTACCAGCTCCTCCCCCTCTGACCAGAAGACGTGATTTTAAATGACCGGCTAATATTCAGCCAATCAAAACAGAACTGTATCATACATATTTTTCCGGGACCAATAAGAAAGAACCCAGTATTCTGGCTTTTTTGTATGTTGTTTTTTGTTTTTTGTATGTTTTATGACTCTGTCAAGGTTCATCATGGATTGCTGCAGAGTCGAGCAGTGATTCTGAACTGGAGACACCTATTTTTGAGATCAAGGGGTAATCCTAAAAACACTGAAAAAAAAATTAATAATTAGGATGCATTTAACAGCGCCTGCTACAGGAAATGAACCCAGCATATATTTTCTTTAGTGCACTGGGAAATCAATCTGGTTTTGGCAGTTCTTCTTTGTTTTTGGAGGTCTTGGGTGGAATTGTCAAAATGAGTGACTCACAAATGCAATTTTGTTGTTATGGGTCACAACCTCATTATTTGTTGTAGCTTTTCCGCTTAAACCACTATTTTCAGCTGTATATCTTTTATTATTATTTTTTATTTTCTAAGATTTTTTTAATCCGCACTTTTCTATCCACATTTTCCCATCCGCATTTTTCCATCCGCCATCCGCATCTGCCATCCACAGGTATCCGGTCCATGTTCTAGAGACACCCGCCATCACACCAATTGTATGCGAATGCCTACTGTATGAGAAAAAAAGTTTTATAAGTAAACTCCAAATGTTTCCACTGGATTTCCTGCCTGCCATGTTGGTGTCCCTATCATGGTGTCTCCATACCAAACACTATAATAATTTTGAGTGGTACCCTTTACCGGATAACTCAAATTCTGAATACCACACAGCCCTGAAACTTTGATATGTTATTTATTTATTACTCTTCTACAACATCTCAATTTCTTCACTTAATTTATTGAAAGATAAGTGATTTTATTTTTATTTGCGTGATACTTGCGTGACGTTAAACCCAAGAATAAGACTGCAGGTGACCTGAAATTGACTCAGGATTGCACATGCCATAAACAGTCAATTCAGTTACCACATACGCATACACTGTACACCTTGAATAATTTTATGTGAATGATCGTCACAGTTATGAACACTATTTTAAGAAGCAGTGAAAATAAAGCCTAATTAAAGCACATTCATATATTCATTCTCATATATTCATCACTCATGGTTACAGTATATTACAAACCAACAAAATGACCAGCTCCCAGTTCCCTTGTTAGCTAGCTGTCTGGTAGAGCACTGCACCAGTATTGCAGAGGTTATGGGTTTGATTCCTGTACAGTGTACATTAAGCCTGAATTTTTTTCAGGCTTTATTTTCACTACTGCTTTAATAATTACACACCTGTAAGTAGTGTTCATAACTGCAATGATCATTCACATAATTATTCATTCTTTAATCTGCAGTTCAAATAAATGATTTTCATATAATTAAGCATTCCAACAATGTACACATTGTGGCATCACTGAAGATTATAATATTATTACATGTATTCACTGAACATTCACCTTGTCCTGTATGACAGCATGTGACACCACCTCTCTAGAGCCAGTCTCAAGACCTTTGTATCCATATGGTTCAAATCCCACCTTGTTGCAATAATAGGAGGCCGCCTGAGAATGATTTGCAAACAGAATGCAGTTAATGCAATGATCACAAAAATAAAATGCAACAGAGAGTTTACCATTATTTTATTCTAGCTTAAGAAGGTGTATTTGCAACTGGGTCAAACAACATGTACCAGTCAAGATTTCATTCATTGACAAACATCTTAATTACAGTAACATATAAAGAACACAAAATTACTGGGCTATAAATACAGTACTGCTCATATCTAAGTTGGCAGTCTCGACTCAAACCTCGAATCTTGATTCCCGCATCTCAAAGGTCGAGACAACTGAGTTTGGAGACATGAGAATTGAGTATTAAGTATTGAGTATCAAGGATTGAGAATTGAGAAACAAGGAGCTCTGGAATATGCGCAAAGTTCGAGAAAACAATAAGTTCTTTGAAGAAGGAGCAATAGCCATGGACACTTACGTTTAATCACGGCTATCTTAAAACCATGGTTCACATGTCGTTTACAGTAAAAGCATTTGTAAAGCTCAGTCTTAATGTCCATTCACAAGAAAAAAATATTCAGCCTTTCACACGGCTAGAGGAAATTCTCACCGGTTCGAACAGCTGGAGTTATCTACTCGCAAAAAATGTTTTGGCCTTTGAACCAGCTGTTGGGCTGACAATTTTATGCAGTCAAAAGAAATTTTCTGCAAGTCGACTGCGTTTGGGTAAAGTCATCAGTTTCCAAAAAAATTCTCATCCGTTGGAACTAAAAAGTTCATTTCTCTGATATTTCAAAATCTTTTGAATTAAGTTTAAATCACTGGTTTACAATCAAAAGGCGAGCATGGAGTGATGTGAAACGTAACCACAATTTCATGTTTTATCTGATAAGAATGATAATCATCTCCTGTGAAATGTGTCTCCGATGATTTTCAAGGTTAAAGGATTTTGGATCTTTGACAGCCTCCAAATAATATAGCTCATTTATTTCGTATGCATTCTGAGATACTGCACTTCAAGCAAAATACAGGGCTTCTGATAGGTCACGGAAAAAAAGTTAAATTTTGCGGGATTTTCGGGGACAAATTCGCAGAAAAATCGGCCGATATCGGTGAAAAACAGCCGATTTTGTTGGAATTTTTATTGGCACATTTCGCTAAAATCGATCAATTTTGCATCAATATGGCCAGCATTGTTTAATGTTTTTTTAACAGAGATTGATCATTTGCTCTTTCAACAACAATATGCTCGAGAAATGTACCAATGGTAAGGTGTTTCACAGCATGGCCAGTGCCCAGTTTTTCACAACATTATTCTAAGAATGCCTGGTAGTTTTGGGATGTTGTTCACTCATTGCAGTGACGAAGTTTCAAGATAAATTTGGACGTTTGTGGTGAATAAAACAGGTCTAATAGCCAATGCAAGATAAATATCAAATATGTTTTGTCGACATGTATTTGGTAATATTTCTGGCGAAGGATGGTCATGATACAAAACTGATTTATGACAAACTGTACATAAATGGTAGAAGATATAGACCAAGTGTTTAATATCCCTGGATAACACCATTCAGTGCCATGAGCAACTGGAGAACAGCCTTACCACAACAGTGATCAGATTTTCAAGTGTCTTTACTGGAGCATTTAAGCCGGACCCAATTTAAGTATACTTTTATGTCTTTTGTAATTAATGTAACTATATTTATTGTCTTTGGGCATGTTACGAGAAGGGGCTGACAGGCCTTACGAATAGCGTGTGCAAAATAATATCAGAATACCTAGTTTAATTTTTCTCTCCCGTTTTTTCTTCTTTAGATGTCTAAAATAACCATATCTTTGCTCAATGTTTGAGGCATGGCTAACAATGAAAAAAGAAGAGATTATTATTCTACTGCCTCAAAAAGAAGCGTTTCTATTTACATGTTACAAGAAGTTCATTGTACCGAAAAATCTTCTGAGAATTGGGCAGCTGAATAGGGCTATAACAGCTTTATTCAGTGGTCTGACTAGCAACAAAGTAGGTGTCACTATTCTTTTTAATAACATGCACCTTTTCCTTCAAAATCTTAAGGCAGCTCTGTGAAAAAGAGGGCAAATGCATTATTGTTGATTTGGAAGTTGGTGAGCTGACCTTGACAATTTGCAACATTTACGCTCCGAATACACTAGATGACCCAGCTTTCTTTAAAACTGTAAGCCAATGTTGTCATTTAAATGCGATGAAATTATTCTCAGCAGAGACTTTAACCTGGTTTTGGACATTTTAAAAGACAAAAAGGGTGGGAAACCAATGACACACTGGAATTCTTTGAAAGAACTTCAATCTATTCAGTGTAATTTTGATTTGACAGACATAATGAGCAAAAAAGATATACTTGGAGACGGAATAGACCAGAAGTACACTGTCGCCTAGATTTCTTTTTGGTTAGCTTAAGTATTGCTGGAAGAATTTCAAATGCTGATATTCTCCCTGGATACAAAACTGATCACTCACTATGCAAAATTGACATCAATTATCATAAGATTCAAATCCCAGAGGTCCAGGTTTCTGGAAATTGAATTGTGTGCTTTTGAGTGAAGTTGATTACGTGAATGCTATCAAATTGACAATCACTGAGACAGTCAGCCAATACGAAAGCGATGAAGGCATCGATGAAGTGTTTACTTATTGTGGGAAATGATGAAACTCAAAATTAGAGATGTCTCAATGAAATATTCCAAAGCTAAAATGATGAAGATGAAAAATGAAGAGGCTAACATTGAGCTTGAATTAGCTGCCCTAGAAAGGCAATTGGAACAGGATGTAAGCAATAATAAAGAGGTTCTTGAGGAACAAATAAGATTAAAGAAAAATGAATTGGAGAGTATCATGCAGTACAAAACAAAAGGTGCCATAATCAGATCTTAGGCCAGATGGTACAATGAAGGTGAGAAAAATAGCAAATTTTTTTTTCTTGAATTAAATAGACATTGTAGGAGGAAAACAATAACACAGATTAAAGCGAGCAACGGTTCATATGCTTCTAGCGACTCAGATATTTTAAAAGAATGTAATTCTTTTTATAGTATGCTTTACGCTTCAAAAAACACTACAGTGACATCATTTTCTGACTTTTTTTTTTCAGTCGGGAACGTCCTACACTTACTGAAATTCATAAGCAAAAATGTGAAAGACTAATGACTGAAAAAGAATGCTTAGAGGCACTAAAATCAATGGATTCCGGTAAATCGCCTGGAACAGATGCCCTCCCTGCAGAATTTTATAAAGTGTTCCAGAACAATGTCTCTTCTTTCTTCATAAGTTGCCTTAACAAAAGTCATCAGAAGGGTAAGCTTGCTATAACACAAAGAAGGGGTATTATTACTTTGATACCCAAGAAAGACAAGGCAACACGAGAACTAAAAAACTGGAGATCCATAACATTATTAAACTGTGACTACAAAATTGCATCCAATTCAAGGTGATTGCCTCACGACTCAAGGCTGTTTTGGAAAATTTAGTAGACAACGACCAAACTGGTTTCTTGAAAGGGCGTTCCATTGCAGAAAACATTTGCTTAATTAACAACGTCATCTCATACACAGAGTCAAAGAACATTCCCGGGTTACTCCTCTTTGTTGATTCTGAGAAAGCGTTCGATACTATCGAATGGACAACATTCCGCCATTTTGGTTTCGGCTCTTCTCTAATTAAATGGATAAACTTGTTTTATTGTGATATTCAAAGCTGTGTTATAAATAACGGTTGGTACACGTTTCTTTGAATTGGGTTGAGGTGTAAGGCAGGGCTGCCCTCTGTCGCCTTACATTTTTATCTTGTGTGCAGAGGTGTTAGCTTCTACCATTCGTAAAGATAATGAGGTTAAAGGAATAACAGTAGGTGGCACTGAATGTAAGCTCAGTCAATATGCAGATGATACCACTCTGATTTTAGATGGTACTCAAAATTCACTTGAGCACTCATTACTCGGGCAAGGAACGCCGCCTGAGTCTGAAAATGAGCTCTGGTTTTCTTCTTCGTTGTCGTCGAGTTTCATCCACAAAGCTCACTTCCAGCGTTTCTGAGCAAGCTAGCACTAACTAATAATGGTCATTTTGGAATAAGTAAACTATTTTTAATTAATTAACTACACTGAATCACTGTGGTCTAGCAGCCATCTTCACCGCTTGTGATGCAAGATGTTCCAGATTCGACTCCCACTATCGACACCTTTTCTTTTTTTTTTTTTTATACATTCCTTTTTTCATCTTCATTTTTAAATATGTTTTTTACAAGTGCTATAATTGTTGTAAGTTATAAATGGTTGAGCTGTAAAGCAATTTTCAAGGGATATATGTTGATAGGGGTCTATGAATATACACTGCAAGAAACAGACACGAACCAATGAATGATGCCTGTTGTCACGTATCGGAAAACGTCGATTCACCTTGTCTTTGAAGTCTGAACAACTAATATGTTAAGAGAAGTGTCCATACAAATGTTTGCAAGTTCAACAGCGAGAAGAAAGCTTTTAACATGACCAAACTAAACTCCAGATGTTTTTAATTACACTGCCGTGTTTCCCAGTGGCCACTCCATATTAAACTAATTTTGAGAAGTGGTACATTTTGTTGAATAACTCGAGTATGGGACATCACACACCCCTGAGACTTTGACAGGTAGTTTATTTTAATTACTATTTTTCCACAATATCTCAATTTCTGGACATTAGTTTTTGAATGATAAGCAACTTTAGTTTTACTTACTTGATGTGAGGCTGACCACAGAAACCTTACTCTCTTTGTTATGTTTCAAATAACGTATTTGTAAACAGATTATTTTTCTCCCACATTTCACCGAGACTCCATTAACGTTTATGCAAAAAAATCTTACATCGTTTGATAAGTGGTTCCTTTCTCAAACACTTCTAAAGCAGAAATATTCGTCGAAGCGAAAACAAGTGTCCTTAGGTTTTTTGCAATAAATACACTAATTTTACCTCATTAGCTATGCTGACCCTCAGTGGTCCAAAGGTCATTGTTACTAACTCTGATGCAAATAACCCAGGTTTGAGTACTTCTATTAGTGGCACCCATTGTGGGCTTTCTTCTTTTTTTTTCTGTCTCTCTTTTTCTTCTTCTTTTATAAATATTTTTTACAAGTGTTATTATTATTGTTCTCAATGGTTGAGCTGTAAAGCAATTTTGTAATTTTAAAGGGACATATGTTGATCTGAGAGGGGTCTACGGATAAACACCACAAAGAAATAGACTCCAACACAAGCTAAGCACAATGTGTCCGATGTAAGAAAGACAGACTTCTCTCTTTTCTTTTGTTTAGTGCTACATGTAAATTAGGGATACAATACTAACTGTTTTTTGCAAGCCCGAGTTTTGGCTAATTGTAGCCTCTTGTTTGATATAATTATTGGAAAAATTTGGCGAGATTTCGGGCTTATGGGTAAATTGTGAAAAACTGAAGCTCTTTGGATTGGTTCCAAAAAGGGTCAAACCAAATTTTATGCTCTGATAAAAACCTTAAAGGCATGAGAAGCTAGAGCCTCGATTTTATTGCGACAGCAGAGAATGCAGCATTCACTGAACATTTGTGGGACTGACTGAGAACTTTATTTTAACACGATAAGTAAGATCAGCATAGCTGGTGGGGTTGTGCAAACAATAGTTACAGGAAAAATAAAATACTTAAACATATGTACAAGTTAAAATTTAAGACTAAATACAACCTATCAGAAATATTTATAACTGGTGTCTCTGTTTTTAGTTATGGCTAAAATCGGTTCAAAATTTATTTTATCGGTGTCAAATTTTCGAAGACAGCGTTTAAAATCTTTCAAGGTTTCAGCCGTTGTTTCCTTGTTCGTTAAATTATTCCATGCAATTACTCCTCTATAACTTATGGAGTTCCTAATAAAGTTCGTTTCAGGTCTAGGAAGAATAATGTCATCCTTTCTTCTGCGGCCTGATTTCCTTTGTATAAAAAGATCTTTGAATTCCGTAACGGTGAAACCCTTCATACATTTAAAAACAAACTCTGTTAGTCGCACTTTGTTTCCAGACTGTCCCATCCAGTTCGCGTTAATACATCTTCGGCGCTTGTGTCCCATGGCAATCCGTAAACAATTCTCCCAGCCCTTGCATGGAGTTTCTCCAGGTTGTTTAAATGCATCTTGTTGCACGATCCCCACACTATCAAACTGTATGTAACTGATGGCAGTATCACCTTTATGTAGAAGTCTTCTACTTGCTTTCAAGGGAGAAACCGCATGCGCCGGAGTAAGCTTAGCTTGGACGCGAATGACTTCGCTACATTTGCAGCATGATCTGACCAAGATAACTTGTTATCGACTTGTACTCCAAGGAGTCTTTCCGAGGTTGTCCACTCTATATTGTTATTGCCAAGACAAAGTGCTTGGATAGGACCAATGAATGGTGATTGCCGCTACACAATCATCGCTTCGCATTTTTCTGGATGTGGTATCATCAAATACCTATCACACCATTTCTGGAGTTCAGCTAGGACATTGTTTAGCATGTTTGTTAGTAAATCCATCGTTCCTGCAATACAGTATATTGTTGTGTTGTCTGCATACAGATAAGTTTCCGCAGATTTTAATGAGTTTGGGAGATCGTTTATGAAGAGTGAAAATAGCGTGGGTCCAAGAACCGACCCTTGCGGCACTCCATGGGTTATATTGTGTATGTCGGAGTCACATCCGTTGATTCTGACGAATTGTCTTCGATCTGTGAGGTAGTTTTTTATCCAGAGACAAATATAATATTATAATTAAGCTATCAATCAACTCCATTGTTTTGAAGGAAGAAGCCATTCACTCAAAGAGCTCCAATCATGTCTTATACCTGTCAACATAAGTTAATCTGGCGAGCTTTAAATCACTTTCCAGTTATCTCTTGACACTATCTATTAACCCAGCACGGTTTCCAAAAAAAGAAATCGGAAGTGATTTAAAAGGAACTCCGGGTTTTTGTAAGTAGCATTTACAAAAGAAGAGAACAAAACGGCCCGTCAGAGAAATTGGGTTAAAATGCAAGTACCACACACAAAGAAAGTGCATTAAAATTTATACAATTTTACAGAGCTGTATCATCGACGAAAGTTTGCTAGTTTCCGTCCGTCCTGTCTCGGAACACACCTTCTTAAATCTTAAAACCACCAAATTGGTTTGCTGCGCAATCAGGTTGTCCACTGGTGTAGTTTGAAGTGCTTGACTCGAAAACAGATCTATCTCTCGAACACGAGGCTCAACAACAGAGATCAGAACGCTGGGCAACAGATAAGATACAGTTATGAATGGTTCAAACGACTGTACGTCTTAAATCACGAAGAAATTGCCACTTCATTCCGAATTAAAAAATAACTCAATTTTTAGCTATAGCTATGTCTTGCAGGACACTGAGGTCGTTTGTCTCTTGCTGCGATGAGAGATTTGGATACTCTTTCCAAAGCCTATAATCACGATCCTGTCACTTTGGCCATATTGTTTTCCATCAGTGAAGATTCCATTGGAATTTTGCTCGTGTGCATAGTTGCTGATGATCATGATTCCTGTGGAGGCAGCCACCGCAGGCTTCAACAGCGTGGGCTTGCAGAACCAAGCAAAATGATGCTTTCTTCGTGCGCACACTTGACCAAAATGCGCGGTTGACCTCGGATGGTATACGCTTCATGAGATCTAAGTACAATTTGCCAATTCTCTGAACTTCCGGCTAACATCAGAACAATAACTTATTTAAAATTACTTCGGAATTTACATATGAGCAAGGACATACATGTAAAGCGAGAATCATCTTTCATTTTAATGCTGCTTTTGCTTTAGTTAAGGGCAATTGGGACGCATGCAGAAAAACAAGCAGCCAGGGGAAGTTATTTCACACTTAAAAGTACGTGGCTTCCGTTCTTAGTTTCCATTTGTAAATGAACTTACGAGGGAGCAGAAACCCTTACGATCATAGTTGGAAAATTTAGCTAGGGATGGATCTCATCACCTCAAAAGTATGGGCGCGCCGCCTGTAAACTTAAGAGGGAGTGGAAACCCTTACAGTTTTAAGTCATTACATTTAAAATGTTGAATTTAAAGAATAATAATTTGGAATATTTAGCTAGGGATGGATCTCATCACCTCAAAAGTATGGACGCGCCGCCTGTAAACTTAAGAGGGAGCGGAAACCCTTACAATTCTAAGTCATTACATGTAGATTTAAAATGTTGAATTTAAAGAACAATTATTCATAAAATTTAGCTAGGGATGGATCTCATCACCTCAAAAGTATGGGCGTGCCACCTGTAAACTTAAGAGGGAGCGGAAACCCTTACAACAATAAGTCATTACATTAAAAATGGTCAATTTAGAGAACAATTATTCATAAAATTTAGCTAGGAATGGATCTCATCACCTCAAAAGTATGGGATGCCGCCTGTAAACTTAAGAGGGAGCGGAAACCCTTACAGTTTTAAGTCATTACACTAAAAATGTTGAATTTAAAGAACAATCATTTATAAAATTTAGCTAGGGATGGATCTCATTACCTCAAAAGTATGGGCGTGCCACCTGTAAACTTAAGAGGAAGCGGAAACCCTTACAATTCTAAGTCATTAGATTTAAAATGTTGAATTTAAAGAACAATTATTTATAAAATTTAGCTAGGGATGGATCTCGACCATCACCTCAAAAGTATGGGCGTGCCGCCTGTAAACTTAAGAGGGAGCGGAAACCCTTACAGTTTTAAGTCATTAGATTTAAAATGTTGAATTTAAAGAACAATCATTTATAAAATTTAGCTAGGGATGGATCTCATCACTTCAAATGTATGGACGCGCCACCTGTAAACTTAAGAGGGAGCGGAAACCCTTACAATTCTAAGTCATTAGATTTAAAATGTTGAATTTAAAGAACAGTTATTTATAAAATTTAGCTAGGGATGGATCTCATCACCTCAAAAGTATTGGCACGCCACCTGTAAACTTAAGAGGGAGTGGAAACCCTTACAGTTTTAAGTCATTACATTTAAAATGTTGAATTTAAAGAATAATAATTTGGAAATTTAGCTAGGGATGGATCTCATCACCTCAAAAGCTTGGGCGCGCCGCCTGTAAACTCAAGAGGGAGTGGAAACCCTTGCAATTCTAAGTCATTAGATTTAAAATGTTGAATTTAAAGAACAATTATTTATAAAATTTAGGTAGGGATGGATCTCATCACCTCAAAAGTATGGGCGTGCCGCCTGTAAACTTAAGAGGGAGCGGAAACCCTTACAGTATTAAGCTTTTAGATTTAAAATGTTGTAATTAAAGAGCTGTTATTTCTACGGACATTTCATTCACTTTAAGATGCTGCAGGAAATGTTGGTTCAATTTAAATAAATTGATCCAAAGTAATTTATTCATGAATTAGCTTACTGGTTATTTATAAAGCTCTTAATTATTCTGCTTGTACTTATCTTGTTTTGGCACACTTTCTGAATCTTGACGGGCTTTTCTTTTCTTTCGTTTCTCCCAATGTTTGTTGAGAGGTTTTCTTGATTTGTACGTCCATCGTTTGATTCTGCGTCAAATGGTTTATATCACAGTGATGTTAAGTTCAATGACTTTGATTTGGGTCCATTACTGGTTAGTATATCTAATGGCTGTTTATGGCGCTCTTCAGAGAGACGAAAGCATCTGCTCGCAAGATGTCCGGTACAGAGGCATTTAATTTGTGAGGCTCATAAGCTTATTACCCGCAAGCACGGCACTCAATACAGTCGATCGCCACATCAACATCCTTGAATCTGATTGTTTCCAAAATGGGCCTCCATTTCCATCATGAAGATCGGTGATATTTACACGGCGTATTTCATCACGAAATAAACTGTCTGAATATTTTCGCTTAAATATTTTGTGCATGAACGATTGTTTACGCGTACCAAGTCTTTTAACGCGAGCAACAAGATTGGGCCAGCAAAAGTGTAGCTATGTTGTCACGATTACCATGATTTTCCAACACTGAACAAAGCGAAGAGTTACCAAAAATAGACTGATCAAATTTACCTTTGCTAGATATTAACTATTAAAGTCTGTTTTTTCCGTTCCACTGAAATCGACAACAACCCCAGGACAGCCTTTGGGTGGTACATACAATGGTTGTTCTGTAACGCATAATGTACCTGCGGGTTCGACTTTATCCATCAACAAGTGTAACAGACGATGCTGCACTACATGCGCAGTACTTCTACCCTCCCGAGTTTTTAAAAGTTCGTTGACCAACCGTCGATATACTGTTATTAGCGACTTCGACCTTTCTTGCTCCTCTACTAATGTTATATATCTTATAAGCTGCGCCAAATGCAACCACCAGTACGTTGGAGAAACGAAAAGGAAGGTCAGTGTGCGACTTTCTGGTCATCGCTCATCTATTAAGAAGCATGCAAACACATTCATCGCAAGACATTTCAACTTACCCGGACATTGAATAACAAGATACAACCCATTGAACATATCACGCCGAGACCTGGCGAGACTAAGCAGGATGTTACCATTAGACCCTTAGATCGTGAACACTTTTGGATGTTAGAGCTCGCCACTGTGTATCCTTACGGACTCAATGATCGATTACAACATGTTGGAAACATTTCAAATTCAAATTTCACGTCCAGTATTAATGTTTTTAATCTTTTTAATCATCATAAACGCCGTCAAAGAAGCCATGGATGATGTCGTAACTCAAGACATACTTCCGAGCTCACATTGGACCAACTTCGCAGTCTGTACAACAGCGGTCATGGTGGCCTCTATCGTCTCCTTACAACACTCTATAGCACCCGGTTAACAAATTTACATAACCTTTTCCATGAATGTCAGCAGCTTCCCATAACCAATCAGGATCAACGTTTTAGGAGGATTGTTTTAGACATCTGCTGCAAAAGGTTATTTTTTCCAGTACGTACAGATAATAACTCCAGTGTTAAACCTCATCAGCGTTTTATGAAGATATATTTTCACAATAAAGGGATAGATAGCGTTAACCTAACTAACATTTTACATAACAAACTCGTTAAATCTTAAGTACCAATCTATTTTCAGGAACAGGATCCACCACTTGTAAGTTATAAGACAAAGTACACTAATACCATTTCTAGGAACGTGTTTAATTACAATCAAACCCTCCATAACGTTAATATTGATGGTTATAGTGGTACGTCTTCATCGTGTGACTGCGCGTCTTCTACTTTTCGTTATGAGCCTCACGGCCATGTTATTACTGGAGATCTACGCATTGTTAAGAATAGAAAACTTAGGCGTCTACTGGAGAGAGGTCCAAAGTATAGAGAACAGAATACCATCGATTGGAACCTAAACAAGAAGATATTGATGAAAACAGTAGATGATTACGCTAAGAGCTGGAGTAAACGTGAAGGTTGTCATGTGTCAACACTAGAACAATGGTCGGAGACAATAAAACTGATTATCCAGAACAGAATTAACAACCTACAACGTCGTAATTATAGTTCTTGTCACAAGACCTTAGAGGACAGGCATGTCAGGGCATACCTAACGGAATTACAAGATAAGTATGTACTAGTGCCTGTGGATAAAGCTGGCAATAACATCATTTTTGTTTGCAAGCGTTACTACCTACATACCCTAATGGAAGAACTTGGCATTAATTCCGGCAGTATTATTAATTCTACATACGAAAGTCAAAATGTCACAGTTGATGATATTATATGGACCCACACCACGATGTTAAAAAACGAATTCCACATTACCTTGAAACAGAAAGAAAAAAATTTGCCACAAATATATTGGATACCAAAACTTCACAAGACACCATACAAAGCAAGATTTATTGCAGGTTCGAGTTCATGCACCACTACTAAGATCTCCAAATTAATTACCGAATGCCTTAAACTAGTCAAGAGTCACTGTACTTCGTACTGCAAGACTATTTTGGAAAGAACTGGTGTTAACTGTATGTGGATTATAAACAATTTGTTGGACGTAATTCGCACATTGGAGGAAAAACAACTTCCACTCAATCAGATGAGTACTTGGGACTTTTCCACTCTATATACTAGCCTTCCACACGCCAAACTTAAACATCAACTTCATGATCTGCTCGAAAGAGTTTTTCACACAAGAGGAAAAAGTTTCATAGCAACCAATAATTTCCACACTTTCTGGGCTAATGATAGGAAGTCTGCGAAATACACTTACTTCACATGTAGGGAACTGTGCCTCGCTATCGACTTTCTTATCGACAACATCTACGTTCGCTTTGGAAACTCAGTTTTTCGACAAGTTATTGGAATACCAATGGGCACTAACAGCGCACCTTTGCTAGCTGATCTGTTCCTTCACACCTTTGAGTATGATTTCATGCTTAGAACATTGAAACGAGATAAAACCATAGCCGTCCAATTTAGCAACACCTTTCGATACATTGATGATTTATTCAGCGTCAACAATGAGAATTTCGGAAATTACATCAGCGCTATTTACCCATCGGAACTGGAACTAAAGGACACTACCTTGACATCAAATGAAGTTTGTTATCTAGACACAAGAATAAGGAATGGTGATAACAACACTCCTTTTCATCTCAGTGTCTACGATAAGAGGGATGACTTCTCATTTCGGATTGTCAATTTTCCTCACATGGACAGCAACATTCCCGCCAATCCAGCCTATGGTGTTTTCATATTTCAATTAGTGAGATATGCTAGACTTTGCACATCGAAACTGGATTTTATTGATAGACTTCACCGACTTTCATCACATCTCCTTCACCAAGGCTTCAAATCTACGCTGCTTCGTAAATCGTTAACTAAATTCTTGAAACGCCACGGTGCTATCGTTGAGAAGTATGGTGCTACACTACAGGAGATGAGATTAGCAATCCAGAGATGAGATTATATCCTTTATATTATCCTGACGCCCAAATTTGAGATCCTTGTTGCTTCCATTCATTACATTTTTATGCTAATGTGCACGCGCAATTTTCCTGAAGTTGTGCGCGTGCTTGCTTATTTAGTTTACGTGTGCTTAGTTCGTTATTTAGTTTACGTGTGCATAGTTCGTTATTTAACGTACTCCTATTATTTTACGTTGTTTTCCTTGCTAATATGTATTGTCAATAACTGTGCTCACAGTGTGGGTGGCTCCTCCTAAAATGTTCTGCAATTGGTATAGGATTTGATGGAGCCGAAACCAATTGTGGAATTGCACACATTTTAGGTATCCTACTGATGAACATTTATTACATGCAGATATTTTTAGAAGCAACTTTGAATAACAAAGTAACAGACAGATTTGGATTAATGAACACACTTGAGGTGTGCAAAGGCATGTGTGAAAACTAATTAACTCATCAGTGCCTGACCGCAATGCGTCGCCTTTCGTGACTGTCACCATAGAAATATGCTCTCCTGGTGCGCACACTAAAATCAAGCCTCTAGCTTGGTATGGCAGATGGCAAGGTTAGGGCTCTAGGTGTTTGGTTCTGCATTAATCATGAAGAAAGTAAGAGGAAGAATCACGAAGAGAAGGTTCATGAGGTAGAGGAAATGTTAAATAATTGGGGAAACAAGAGATTAACCTTGATCAGTAAAATTGCAGTTATTAAGGCTCTAGCTGTATCACAACTTGTCTACGTTATGTCGTCAATAATGTCATGCTCAAAATCGATGAAAGAAACAAATGATCTTCTTTTAAAATTCCTTTGGGATTAGATACAAGGGTGATAAAATTAAGTGGACTGAGATGATAGCAGATTATCAAGATGGAGGCCAAAGGATGTTAGACGTAATGGAATTTAAGAAAGCATTGAAAATCTCATGGATACTTAAGTACCTTTCAAACAACTGCAAATCTACATGGAAGAGTTTTTTCGATTTCCATTTCTAAGGTAGGTGGAAAGTTAGTTTTCTCGGTAATTTGGCACCAAAGGATGTCCAAAACCTTAATATAAAAGATGCTTTCATCCAAGAACTTATTGAGCTGTGGGCGGACTTAAACTATAGAGATTCCTTTGCCTCCCAAGTTGATTTTAGTACTAGTCATATTTGGAACAACTTGCTGATCAGAATTGTGGGAAAGACTATCTTCTATAAACACTGGGTCAATGCAGGGGTGATGAAAATTAATGATTTGATGACAAGTGAATCATTATTCACAACCTACAGTTGTTTCAAAGACAAGTTTTGCCTTCCACTTCCCTTCCTCGAATTGTGTGGAGTAACTTTGGCCATCAGGAGTGCTATGAGATCTTTGAAATTGACATTGCCAGGTGAAAAACTCCAGAAAATATACTGCATAAGCTAAACTCGACAAACAAACCAAGTCAAGCAGCCTACAAAATCCTAATCTATAAAAATGTACTCATTCTGAAAAGAGCCAAAAGAAATGGATAAGGGACTGTGAACTTTATGATGGTGAGAATTTGGACCGGGAGTCAATTTATATATTATTTACTGCATGCCTAAGATGTACACTTAGCATGAAACTAAGGAACTTCCAGATAAGAGTTTAAATTTCTCCATAGAATAATCACTACAAACTCATTTCTGTTTAAAATTAAACTTTTGGAAACAAATCTTTGTTGCTTTTGTCAAAAAGCACAAGAAAAGTTGCTTCATCTTTTTTGGGAATGCCGGACCACAGAGGTCTTTTGGAATAGTGTTGAACCATTTTTCATCTCAGCTGATTTAATTCCAGCCTCACAAGGTTTAACTTTATATCAGTGCTTAGGCCTTAAAGGAGAAAAAAAACCCTTCTTTACTGAACCATTGTTTACTTCTTGGTAGATGCTACCTTTACTCCTGTACAGTAAGTATAAAAATGTTAGACCATCCTTAATTGAATATGTTAATCAGGTTAGAAGCAATTTAAAAATAGAAAAACACATTTCTTTTGTTACAGGAACACAAAACGCATTCCAGCAGAAGTGGCACAACATACTCCAGTCATTATAACTCCTTGTTTCTTCCTTTCAACAACTGATAAAACAGATGGCATTGAGGTTCTCCTTTACAAAGGAAACAGCCCTTTTTCTCTTTCCTTGATACATGTACGCCACTTTTGGTGTACGCCTACTCCTGTTATTGTTAAGTATAGTAGTATTGTATCTGTTAGTGGTGTAACTTTTAGTATTGTCCTTATTAGTAAGTGCTATTGTTAAGTAGAATCATTTCCTGCTGAAAGAAAATTATGTTAATTAGTATTGTAAGTAGTGTTAGTTTTGTAAGGAAAGTTGTAATTGTAATTGCAATTGGTGATTGTAATGTTAGTCTTGTAAGTAAGGTCAGTTATTAATAATGCTTTGCATTACCATGTGTAAACAAGTGGATGTTTGTTTAGTGGTATGCAAATTTTTGGCGTCTGCATCTGTCAGTTTATTTAGACAAACACTAAGATCATAGTTTCAGCATCATTTAAAAAAAGTGATCTGTAACTGATTTAACCCAAACATTTAGCGTGCAACTGCTTGTAAGTGTACTTTGAATTTTGCAAACTACATGTACAGATTCTCACTTCGCAAAGTACAGATTTTCATTTCGCAAAAGGAAAGATATTCATTTTGCAACTACAGATTTTCTTTTCGTAAAGTAAAGGTATTCATTTCGCAAACTGCAGATTTTCATTTCTCACCCTACAGATTTTCACTTCACAAACTACAGATTTTCATTTCGTAAAGGAAAGATATTCATTTTGCAAACTACAGATTTTCATTTTGCAAAGTAAAGGTATTCATTTTGCAAACTGCAGATTTTCATTTCACAAACTACAGATTTTCAATTCCTTTCATTCCACTTCGTTTTGCAAAGTACAGTAAGCCTGTAATGGTTACATCACAATTACGCTCACAAGTGCAGTTCATTTGAACTTGAATACGCTTGTCATTGTGGTCCATTTTATCGAGAAATCAGTCCAGTGTAAAGCGCATTACTTTCTTAACTCGAAACTCAATAGACTCGACTCTAGAGTCTCAAAACTCAACTTGAGACTCTCAACCTGAAAGTTTTGAGAATCGAGTCTCGAGGATCAAGGATCAAGACATGAGGGACTGTCAACTTACGTTTGAGCAGTGCTGTATTTTGAGAAATGGGGTTAATCCTGCTATTGCTACCAAGTAATTTTTCAATTAGTGTGAAATGGGACAAGAAGTAAGGTATTGTATGGCAAATTCTGCTACAGATGGGATATAATTATTTACACCAGTAGATGCACTGTGAAATGAACTTCAACAAGTTTTAATTATACTTTCTCATACAACAGATGAATTAGCTACAGGGTATTTAACTCCATCAGTCTTACAATGACAGACTAAAATCCTGGGTCTGAGGATTTGCTGTTATCAATACAAGAAAGGGCTGGGCCATTTTTTTTTTAGCTTCTTTAATTGTGCTGGTTAGTTGCGATAGTTAAAACTGCCTTGATTAGTGATTTTCTAGTGTGTCAAATTTTCATCACCAAAATGGTCACACGGTCAGTTCGAAATACACAGACCTTCTGCAGAAAGAGAACTCAAAAGGTATGCATGATAAGAACAAAAGGCTGATACAGATAAAAGCATTAAACTTGTCAGGTTTGATATGACTGTTATATTTTACACCTTGTATTATTGGTTATTGAATAAGTTATATCTAGTCTTATGTAAATAGATTTTAAATCTTAATTTTTAATCTTGTATTATTCTTAGTTATTTGTTGTAAGCATTATTACAATCTAATTCTTTTCACTTTTACTTTCTGTGTTATACCTGCAACCTAGCTGGTGAGATTGTCCTCACAAGAGCTAAGTGTATAGACACAATAAACTTGACTGGAACTTGAACTTGAACAAAATACCAACCTGTCTTGCATTTCCAACCCAGAATGTAATGTGATCGAAGGCAACGAAGGAACCAACCTCAGGCTAAAGATAAAAAGCGATACCGTCTTCTGAAAAATCAGTGCAGTCAACCTGTGATTATCCAGACTTGCCGGGACTGGGGTAAATAGTCCCGATACTTGAGAATCCCGATAATCAAAATATGAATGAGACCAAAATAACACATCAAACTGAATCAATTTGGAATTGAAATTTAGTACGATTATAGTGTACTGTATTGATCATCATGCAAATGAATTTTATGCAAAACTTTGGTCTAAAACATTCAATTTTGGAAGTAAAATAAACCTGTTTCAAATGCTCTTTATAATGCCTAAATAATATTAAAAATAATTCGTAATGATAGCTTCTATGGATCATCATCGTGCCTTGTTAATATTCATGAAAAATCTGGGACCAGAGGAAATAGTCCGGATAGTTGAGACCTCCGGATAACCGAGGTCTGCATATACGATGGTTGAACTGTAATTTATCCTGATTACATATGAAGTTTGATAACAAAGGAATAATTGAGACTGCGACAAGCAAGGCTACTTGAAAAAAGTGATGCCAGTCGGCTTAACACTGAGAAATGATGTCAGAAGATCCCTTTTAGCAGTGATGTTGTTCATTGAAGAGTAACAATAATACTGTGAATGTTTAACCTAATTGAGAAACCCTGTTAGCAACATTTTAACAAATAGTTTCCATTGTGATACCCTTTTAATATTATATTATTTTATTTACTGATTGATTGATTGATTATTTACTGATTTGATTGAGCAGGGATGGCGTAGTGGTGAGAGCACTCGCCTTCCACCAATGTGGCCCGGGTTCGATTCCCGGACTTGACGTCATGTGTGGGTTGAGTTTGTTGTTGGTTCTCTTCTCTGCTCCGAGAGGTTTTTCTCCGGGTACTCCGGTTTTCCCCTCTCCACAAAAACCAACATTTCCAAATTCCAATTCCATCTGCTTGTAAAGCGCATTTGAACATATACACATGGAAAATGCGCTATATAAGTTCTAAATTATTATAATTATTACTCTCACTTAGTATGCATGCTGTGATTGGTCAATTTTGCAGGCCATATTCTACAGTATGGCCTGCTTGGCTTCAACTAGGTTTCTTTCCTGTCTGCCGGGTTAACCTCAGAGATATGATAAATATCTTACTGACCTCGTTTTCTCGGTCCGTACTGTAAGTTACAGATCCTTGTTTTTCCAGGTAATTTACGACCTGCGCACTTTGCGCTTGGGCCATAACTTAATGGTAAAAAACTTGGTCTGTAGCTTACAGCAGGGACCTCGAACTCGGCTAGTAAGAGGTATGTATTTTCTTAATTTTTTCCGGATTCCAGATACCGGGCTCCAGATTCCAGATTTCACTTTTCCGTCGTTGAAGAACGTAGCTGCTGTTTTCAGTTCAGATCATCAGTTCTTAGAGCTTGCGACGATTTAAAGCATAAACAAAAAATCTAAGCCCCTTACTTTGTTTCATTAAAAAAATCTAACTAATTTCACGAAGCTTTAACCTACGTGAAAGTCAAGTACCTCAACATGAATTTAATACACGTATGATAAGCTCTCTAGATGATGTTACCTTTTCTCCTTTATCGGTGTAAGTCGTCTGTAAACATGAAAGAAATCAGTATTAATACAATTTCATCGCCTAAATGATTAATCAGAGGAGAAGATAAAAATACGTGCCATTTTTCTCCTCTCAAAGTAAAGTTGCATTCGTAAAGCTGAGAAAGCTCGATCACAAAGAGAACCCAGTCTTCCACGCCAAAACCATATATGGGCATATAGTGGCCATGCCCCCTGACCTGCCCCTTTATGATGTTTCTCGGTTTACTGTGAATCTGATAGCCTGTTCCAGCGTTCAGATAGTAAACGGCGCGCGATAGTACCGGCAGAGAGAAGGGAAAATAAAGCCGCTTTATTTTCGCCTCTCTCTCTCTCTGCTCTCTGCCTGTACTAACTCGCTCCGCTTACTATCTGAACGCCTGGAACAGGCTATGAATCTGATTGCCAATAGAGTCAGTGACCTCTTCAGGCAATTCTACTTTTCAATAAAACATGGATCTAGAAACTGCAAAACTCAACAAAACTGCAAATTTTTCTTGATTAGTTGCGGGGGTATACGTGAACACCATTTTTGGGTCGCTTAACATGGATCTAATGTTAATAACTCGTTCGCGTTTCAAGCAATCTAAAATCTCTCTGCTCTTTTCACAAGCTGTTTTGTCATAGCCTGCGTCGCAGACGTTAACTAACCCCGGTTAGTACGGTCTGCGAAGCAGCGCCAAATTCCTTGTTCTGTACCAGAATTTGAGTACGCGTTATGATTGGCTCGTCAACAAACGGCTTTTGTTGACGGGCCAATCATAACGCGTACTCAAATTCTGGTACAGAACAAGGAATTTGGCGCTGCTTCACAGACCGTACTAACCCGGGTTAGTTAACGTCTGCGACGCAGGCTATGTTGTCAGGGCCCGCGGAGCAGGGTGTAAAGGGTGTGTGGGGGTGGGGCACTCCCGCATTTTCAAGTGAGGGGAGCTTTGTCCAGCAGTCAAGTTATTTTATTAACAAAAAAAATCAAGTCATATTCAACTCGATTCAAGCATTTAATTTAGAGAAAGGGGTTAGTCACAAAATAAACTTGTAATTGGAGTAATCATAACTTTGGCTCATTTATTCGCTTACTGTCACGAGATCGGATTGTCTGAATGTACCGAAATTCCTTTTTGGATTGTCGTTACGACCAAAAAATTCATTCATTTGCCACGTCCGGCAGAAGGCAAAGTTTGTCTGTTCTGTCTTAGCTTTTGTGAGTGTTTAGTACTGTAAAATAATAGTAAACCTTTCTTGAGCCTTTTCTTTGAGCCTTTCTTTAGAAACTCTTCAAGAGTAACTTTCATAGACAACATAGAACACTTTAAAATGCGCCTTATGTCTAGAGGTTACCCTAAGAAATTGGTGGAACAGATACTCCCAGAGGATAACTATGCGGACAGAAAAACAGCTCTAACACAGAAACAGACAGCGCACAAAAAGCTTCTACCCTTCATGACGCAATTTCAACCATCGTTACAATGTTTGAAAAACATACGGGTGACCACGGAGATTTTTGCTGGTCCAGAAGACTGGAGGCTCTTATATTTTGCTGTCACGCATGTCACGCCAGCTGTCGCTTGTTTCAGCGATCAACTGCACTAACAATTCGGTAGGTATTTGATTTATAATTGTGTTTGTCGAGCCATTTTCCACCTCAGAAGCCCCCTGCCTGGCATCATAAAACTGGGTCGGTGGGTAGAGGCAATCCTTTGAAAGAAAAGAGAGGTGAGAAGCAATTTCACGCGAAGTGAGACGGTAAAATTGTTCCATCGAGCAATTGTGATTCACGAAGTGAAGTTGTGTTCCTAGCCGTTTTGTGCGTGGATTCCGGGACCCGGCATGGCAATTTTAGCAAGTTTTGGCTTGTAAATAATGCAGTCGTGCAAGATTTTCTCACAAGGACCGGGTGGCTGGACACTTAGAAAAAATATCTCAAATCGAAATTGGTGTACTTCCATGCTGCTGTTACGCAATAATAACCCAGAATTCCTTTGGGTCACACACGTAAAAATTACAAACAGTGAGAACAACTGCAATAAAATAGCGTTTAACCACACCCGCTAAAGAAGTGGAACACATTGCAGGAAGTGGAATCACAGTTTGCTGCAAATGTAGACTTTTAACTTCATCCTTGCCATCCGTAGCAACAGGCGACAGGAAACAGTTTCAGTACCTTCAAATAGTCTTTAATAACAAGACTGAACCATTATTTTTGGAATTCAGTTGATGCGAAGACACCTTCTAGCTTTTTATTAAGTTGCCAAAGAGCGTGACACTGCCCCTTTAAACGTCCAAGGGTAGACCCTGTGGTCATTGAGAATCTGACAAGATATTTAACATAAAAAAAGTCTTATGAAATCTTGGTAAGGCCAACTATCAGATACGACTGAAATAAATGCGGCCTGCCGGCGTAAAAACGAAATGAAAACAGCGACAACGTTAATTGAAAACAAAACAAAAGAAACAAAAAACCGGTACTGGTACCTCTGGACCTGTTGCCTGAGCGTCGTACCGTCACGATGAAGCCCAAGATTTCGACCTGCGCATCGCTTATACCGGCCTGGAGTGCTTGGTCCTTCGCTGCATCTTTCAGATACCCGCAGGCAGGGAGGGAGAGAAGTGTCGGCCCCTAGACCATACGTGTAAAATCCCTTACTTACTTACAGTTCGGAACCGCTCCTTGCCTATATATAAGATTTCGGTCGATATATATACCACGATGTATTCATTGAGTTCTCCATGTGGTACGCAACTGCGAACACGGAGGTTACGCATGCGCATTTGCTAAAAATGACAAAAGGAACAACGCAATGCTCCTCAACGGCTTCTCTTTAATATTTGCTAGCTTTTCAGGTATATTCATTGACAAGCGAATGTCCGAACGATTGACAAGAAAGCGAACCAAAATGCCAGATACTAAAATGCCCGACAAGCTGGCCTAACAAGGCCGAAACAGCTGTCCATGGCTGCTAATGCTTGGGCTCAATCTTTGCTTCGGTAGATTTAAGGGGTCATGCGCGCTACCATGTGGCCTTTGTACCCCAAGAGTGGCTTCAGCTTACCAGATCACATTAACCTGTGAGGTATCCCTGTCACTCCAGTCACATCCCACAAGCGTTACGTTTTCACTGCTTGTTTTATTGATATGTGGGTACTTGAGCCTGAGCATTGGCTATGCCATGCTGATGAGGCCTAACAAGGCAACAAGAGACGAAGCTTAATGCCATCTTGCGAAAGCTGGAGAGCTTACAAGCAAGTCATGAAAAAACTGCCAAAGATGTTAGTGACTCCAAAGATGGTTACCAATTCTTAGACAACGAAGTAACCGAAGTTAAACGCACTCTCACAAGAAAAGCGAGCCTAGCAGACATAGATGCTCTTCGCAGAAAGATCGAAGACTTGGAAAATGGGTCCAAGAGGAATAATGTTGTCATATGGGGCTTAAAAGAGGATGCCGACAAAAGCTGTGACTCTGTAGAAGAATTCTAAAAAAGAACCTTTTCAGTGAGAACATAAGCCTTCAAAACATCCAAGTCATGCGAGCGCATTGTACAAAAATCAGTCCACGTGCTGGTCCCGCGAGTTATCTACAGCCAAGTCCAATCCATGTCTATCTTTTAAGACACCTCGATAAAGAAAGAATTTTAGTGGCCGCTGCGAATGCTCTCAAAGATGAGAACCCTTTCTGTGATAGATAACTATTCAAAAAAAGAGCCGAAGCTGTTAAATGTTATCGTAATTTATCAAAGTTGTTAAGATTAGAGACAGTGACTTTGGCAATGAGGAAATCATAATCAGTGGTGGTGAGTGGTTTTAATTGTCCTCTGGATATCACATTTGACAAAATAAGGTGGTGTACCTCAATCAGTGATAGTTTTCGCTAATTCTGGTTTTCAAAGGGAAATTTGTTTTTGGTCTCTAGTTTATGGCCAATTTTCTAAGTTTGCGTTAAATGTTACCCAAAATTAATCAGATAATCATACCATTTTATTAATTTTGTTACAAGAACTCTTCAGGTTGAAAAACGTACCCTTTCGTGTCTAATAAAGAAATAAACACGCGTCATTTTATTTTCCTCAACCAATAATTGAAAATAGAAATTTGGTACCTTTTTTTTAATCTCTCTTCCAACAAATTGAAATCAAAATTTGGTACCTTTTCATAACCTCTTCGCCAACAAGTAGAAATCGATATTTGGTGCCTTTATGTGGCCTGTCTGTCGAGAACTTCAACTTGAAATTTGGTATACCTTTTTCCAAATTCTCCGCCAACTATTGAAAATCGATATTTGGCAGCTTAGTTTGGACTAGCTGTCGACAAGTTCAAATTGAAATTTCTTACCTTTTTTCCGATCTCTCTACCAACATATTAGACTCAAGATTTGGTGCCTTAATTGAAACTTTCTGCTAACAAATTTAAATCGAAACTGGTTGCCTTAAACGTTGCAATTATTTTATCGCGTGCACCGCGCGTGTGGAACACAGACTTCATCACCTGAAGCCAATTCCTCGGAAGTATGTAGTCAGCTCCATTGATGAAATGCAAAGTGAATTCAGTTTACACGGCCGCTAGCGCCTGAAAATTCAGTGAAAGTTTCCGGTTTCTGGACAAGCAGTCTGGTTAAGTCCCCGACCAGTGTTGTGAATTATCCCTGGAAAGCTCCGATGGGGAGAGGATATCTAAGTATGTATCATGAGATGCAAGAGATTATTTGAACAATCATATGTTCAGTTTAAAAAGCCCTCCTAACCACAGGGAAAAGTTTCCAAAAGCATCTCCCTTATCCGCGTATGCGTTTTGTTGTCTTGAAGGAGTTTTCTGATGGCCCCTTTATTTTTTTGTAGGAAGTCTATTTCATTTTATATGAATCAAGGCAGTTACGTGGGTGTGTTTTAGGTCATGCATTCTGTGCTCCCACACGCGCTGTACGCGCGATAAAATAATTGCAACCTTTCTTTCGAAAAAGGCAACCAGGTTCGATTTAAATTTGTTAGCAGAAAGGTTTAATTAAGGCACTAAATCTTGAGTTTAATCTGTTGGTAGATAGATCGGGAAAAGGTAACAAATTTCGATTTCAACTTGTTCACACCTAGCCCAACTGAACAAAGGTGTCAAATATCGATTTTAAAGAGAGGGTTTCACGGCTCGGCCCATGTGCAAACTATAACGTTAGCCCATTCAATTCTATTGTTTATAAAACTGTCGGAAGGGTGCAGATGACTCTGGCGGTAGATTTGCCTTTGAAAATTTCGCGGTCAGTCGTGAAAATATGACGTTAAAGGTGAGATTGCTCATTAGAATTCATTTTGAATGTTCCGAATCCAAGCATAAAGTACATTTTAGTTTTCGTATCAACTACATGTATTTCAGTAATCACAGACTGTAATTTTGCGCAAGCAGAATG